>CM018686.1:33053161-33143020 GCA_009363875.1 Mikania micrantha | reverse complement strand
TTTGAGAATCAACAATGCCTATATCATCAATATGAATTCTAATGCATACACAGGAAAAACCCTTTTTTGTTTTCTAAAGGCATCGAAATCTTACTGTTTGTTGTGGCATCGCCCTACTGGTTCATGTTAATTTGAAGAATCTCAACCGACTAGCTAAGGGAAACCATGTGGTGCATTGGCCTACCTTCTAAGGTTACTTCTCCTCAATTGGGAAGTGCATCGCCTGTGCCAAGGGAAGCAACACAAGAGACCCCATAGCCCTAAACTAAACTGTTCAACTCAATTTCATCAATTCTGCAGCTTCTTCATATGGATCTCTTTGGACCGGTTAACGTTATGAGCATCGGGAAGAAGTCATACTGTCTTGTTATAACAGATGATTATTCCAGATTTACTTGGGTGTTCTTTCTGCCAAGAAAGAGGAAACACTAGAGATTCAGAAGAAGTTTATCACCCTGATCGAGAATCAGAAGAATTTAAAGATTAAGGTGATCAGAACTAAAAACGGCACCGAGTTTAGAAATCAGACACTTATTGATTTCAGCGATGAGAAGGGAATTGCTCGACAGTATAGTGCAGCTCGTACACCTCAGCAAAATGGAGTTGCTGAAAGAAGGAACAGAACGCTTATCGAGGTTGCACGGACCATGCTGTCAGAGTCTAAACAGCCAATCTTCTTCTGCCTGAAGCTGTTAACATGGCTTGATGTTTCAAAACCGATCTCTATTGAACAACCGCCATCAAAAGACTCCCTACGAGATTTTCTTCAATCAGAAGCCGAAGGTCGGTCACTTCAAGTCATTTGGTTGTCCTTGCATTCTCATCCACACTGAGCCGAATCACAAGTTTGATGACAAGGCATATGAGTGTTACTTCATGGGTTATTCGTCTGAGAAAGCTACTTACCAGGTATACAACAAGAAGACCCGGATGATTGTGGAGTAACACTACATTGATTGGCAAAAGATGAACAACACCGATGCTGGTTCTGGGCCAAACTGGTTATTTCAGTTTGATTCTACATTTGAGCCCTTCAACACTTCATCTAAGAGTGCATGACCATTTGAGCCTAAAGATAGTTTCTACAATATTGATGACGTGGCCTACAGGGTTGACTACGTTCCGTGTGATCCCAAGCTTCTCACAGTTGACCTGCCAGGCATGTATGATCGAGTTCCGCCAGTTCAGCCGACTCCAATCAATGAAGTCATCCCGTCAGATCCAGAGACTTCTCAGTCTGTTCAGCCTACTCCGGAGACAGATCAAGCGTCATCCTCTTACTACCAAACTTTTGACAATCCACTGTTCTCAGACCACATCTCGGAAGAACAATGTGTGGATAATGGAGCTGAAGCAAGTGAAACTGCTCCCATTGTCAACACCTCTTCCTCCGGTGAAGATCAGCTGACTCACATCAGCAACCTGCTAAACAATTTAGTTGTGGATGAAGTGCCTACTTTAAGCATCAACAAGAATCATCCAGTGGAAAACATCAATGGACCTCTTTCAGAAGGAGTTCTTACTAGGAGCAGATCCATTCCAGCTCAGAACACATTGCCTAAAGGAACTATAACATGAAGTCAATCAGGTCCAATTAATTCTTGTTTATATTCCTGTTTTATTTCGCAGGTAGAACCCAAGAATGTCAAGAGGCTGGCTCTTAAGGAGTCAAGCTGGGTTGAAGCAATGCAGGAAGAATTGATGCAGTTTCAGAAGCTCAAGGTGTGGAATCTGGTTCCGTTGCCCAAGGGGAAACTGCCAATCGGAACCAGATGGGTCTTCAGAAACAAAAGAGATGATTCGGGCGTGATCATCAGGAATAAAGCAAGTTTGGTAGTTCAGGGCTTCTACCAACAAGAGGGATTGACTATGACGAAGTCTTTGCACCAGTCGCAAGACTTAAAGCTATTCGCATCTTCTTGGCCTATACTTCCTACATGAACTTCACTGTTTAGCAGATGGATGTGAAGACATCCTTCTTGTATGGAAAGGTCAAGGAAGAGATCTACGTGTGTTAGCCCTCAGGGTTCGAGGATTCGCAGTATCCTAACCATGTCTACAAACTAGACAAAGCCCTTTATGGTCTTCATCAAGCACCGCGAGCATGGTATGCAACACATACACATCATCTGCTTGCAAATGGAGCCATCGATCAGACACTGTTCATTCGCAAAGATAAGGATGACTTGATTCTCGTCCAAATCTATGTGGATGACATTATTTTCGGTTCCAAGAGCTCGGTGCTGTGCAAAGAATTTGAAGATGTGATGAAGAAAAAGTTTTAGATGAGTGCAATGGGGGAGATGACCTTCTTCTTGGGTTTCTAAGTAAAGTAGGATCCTAAGGGTGTGCGGATTCATCAGGGCAAGTATGTTACCGACATTCTCACCAAGTTCAACATGTTGGAATCAAAGCCTGCATCCATTCCTATGGCTGCACGTCCCGTCTTGACTTCAGATTCTGATGGTGAAGATTTTGATCATCACCTTTACCGTTCGTTGATTGCCTCACTGATGTACCTGACCACTAGCCGACCAGACATCATGTTTTCAATATGTCAGTGTGCCAGATATCAAGCAAATCCGAACGCTTCTCATCAGATTGTTGTCAAGAGGATCTTTCACTACCTCGTCGGGAAACCTCGTCTAGGTTTGTGGTATCCTAAGAAATCTGAGTTTAGTTTATTTGCTTACTCTGACAGTGATTTTGGTGGATGCAACTTAGACAGGAAATCAAAGACAGGCGGATGTCAATACTTAGGAGATCGCCTCGTCTCATGGCAATGCAAGAAGCAGACAACCGTGTCGACCTCAACTGCGGAAGCTGAGTATTCGCTGCCCCCAGTTCTTGTTCTCAGGTTATCTGGATGCAACAACAACTCCTCGATTATGGTTTGATCTTTCTTGACTCTCTTATTTATTGTGATAATGAAGCCGCTTTACAGAGCGTAAAGAATCCGGTACAACACTCCAAAACTAAACATATTGACATCCGGATTCACTTTAATTGCGACTATTTAGAACAGAAGTTGATCTATCTCGAAAAGGTCCACACATATTTACATTCTTGCGGATCTTTTCACAAAATCGTTCGACACAACTCGATTCCGCCATTTGCTTGCCTCTCTCAAACTAATAAGTTTTGATTAAAACATTTTTGTAAATACTGTAAAATTTGTGTTTTGTTTTATTTTTATTTTTTAGATCACAAATTTAGGGGGTGAATATTTACAATGAAAGATGCCAATGAGCACAAAGATGATGAAATCCTTTGTTCTTGATTCTAATCTAATAGATATGTTCTTTTCTCTTCTCACCTTAAACTCTGTCAAAGCATTTTAAGTTCGTTGAAACACAATGAAAGTTTGAAACAAAAGATTTTACAAAATTGATATGTTTCATGTTAATCTGGTTTAACTGTCTGATTAAACTTCCCAAAAGGATTTTCAAAAGAACTGTTAGAAAATTTTTGTTCATAAGTCTTGTTTTTGTATTATGGATAAACAAGTGGAAATCATTGGTGGGGTATAAGTATTTTAAGGTTGGGTTTCTATAAAGAAATTATGTCGAGGTGGTCAAATTTCTGATACAGATTTGATCCCACAAAATTAACCTGACTCAACTTTGAACTCGTCCAAAGTTTCTGAGTTTATTTTATTTTATTTTATTGTATTTCATTTCATTTTATTTTATTTTATTTTATTTTATTTCATTTCATTTTATTTTATTTTGTTTTGTTTTGTTTTGTTTTATTTTTATTAAGTTAGAAAAATAGAAAATAAATTGCATTCGAAATAGGGTATTCGAAATATGCTACTCGAAAACGTACACGATTTCGAGTACACAAAATCGTGCACTCGAACTCATGCTATAAATGCTTCGAGAAACCACATTTCGAGTACCATTCACAATTTATAGTTCCCGATTTTCTCTCTAGGCGATTTCAAAATCTAGACTCGATTTTGAAAATCCACTCCGACCACCGTATAGATCTCACTTAGGCGAACCTAGGTATAGAATTTGGGAGAATTTTGACCGCTAAATAAAAAGTTATTGGACCAAAACAATTTTTGAGTACTTGTTCACATTAACAGAAGGAATCTTGGGCAAATCACCCCGAAATACTCAAAATTGGAAAACAGTCTTTTGATATGTTGGTCGCCTTCTATTTCCGAGTATTTCGAGTACAATTTGGAGTTCTAATGAGCAAAATTGAAGAAGATATGAATATTATTTTGTTCTCGAAAATTGAATTTCGTGTAACCCCTTTTCGTGTACAACATTTCGGGTGCACAATTTCGAGAACCACATTTCATGTTCTCGAATTCAAAAATCAAATTTCGAGAAGAGACTGATTTTCGTGTACTTCCTCAATTTCGTGAACTACTTGGATTTTCGTGAACTTCTCAATTTCGTGAACTCCATTTGTCCTTCTGATTTGACTTAACCCGTTGACTTGGACTTGGACTTTTGATTTTGACTCAAATTTTGACTTTTGACTTTAATTTTGTTTTTTTTAATTTAATTTATTATATTTTATATTTAACTAACTTGGCTCGTTTGTATTTCAGATGGGCGATCTACGTTTCGTGCCTGATCACAACATGTCGGCGTATCTACGCAATCCTCTGGAGAAACATGCTATGTTCAAAAGCATGGTGGACAGACTAATCCTCTCTCCAGTCTACTATGCTATTATGGAGCATCCAGAGATCATCTCTTATTTCATATATGACTTCTGGAACTCCATCACTGAGAGAACTGACGCAAATGGAAATGTGAGCCTAATTGAGAATATTCAAGGACAACCCGTGATTAATTCTGAGCAGATCATTCTAGAGTGCCTTCAGTTCGGGGATAAGGCTACAGATCCCGTCAAGCATGATCATGAAATGATACAGAGGGCATTTTACAAGATGGGACACGATGGTCTTTACCCTCCGACTGACAAGAAGCTTCTCCACCCATACTGGAGATACTAAGTTCACATCGTTTCCCAGTGCCTCTCTGGACGAAAAGGAGGATATGACATCCTGAACCAGATCCTCAATTCTTGACTGGTGGCTATCGCTATGGGACTTGAGTTTAATTACTCAAGGATGATCTACAGAGACATGCACGCAAACATCAAAGGGAAACGGAAAGAAAGATTCTCAGCTTTTTCCAGATACATCCAGATCATCATAAACAAGCCTCATCAAAATCTTGTCCCAACTATCAAGTCTCTGGGCATAAAGAGGATGAAAGAAGACATTTTCTTCTACATGACGATGAACAAAAAGGGTAAGATACAGTACGTTGGTGATCGCCCTCTAGAGAAATTTGGCAGACTATTTGTCGGTTTAGATGAGGAGGTTGAAGATCATGGTACTCCTACAGCTTTTGTCGCCGGCGAGCATGATCTTCCTCCTACGGGAACTACCACTTTTGTAGCTGATGAGCACGATATTCCTCCTGTAGAAACAAGTGCTGAAGCAGTAAGGCTATGGAAGATTCATCATCTGAGTCTTCGTCATCAGGCGAAGAAGAAATCATCTGAGAGCCCGAGCCTATCATTCCACCACTCTCCAGGGCCAAACGAGAAGAAATACAGGATACGGATTACGTTCCCACTCCTGAGTCATCTCCGAAGAAAAAAACGTTTGAAGATGATGTCCAAGAGGGCTAAGGACCCTAGGCTCAAGAAAAAGACTGCAGGCACATCATCATCCTCTCAGGCACCACCTCTACCTAAACCTCAACCCACACAACCAAAACCACCGCCACCACCAAATCCTAAACCAGCACCTCAACCCAAACCACCCATACAACCAACCGCATACATCCAAACTCCTATTCCACCTCATACATCCACCACCATCGAAGCCACCCAAGCTAAACCAACATCTCCTCCACATTCTCCGATTCCCATCCACTTCTCTCAACCACCACCATCACCACCCAAAGCCAAGAAAGTCAAAGGCAAGGTGCCACTACAATCAGCATCACCCTACATCCCTGAGAAGTGCCTGTGGACTTAGAGTGGCTGCAAGAAAGAGTGTTCCAGTTAGAACAAGACTCAACAGCCAAGGACAGACTAATCACTAATCTGCAGGAAGGCTTTGTGATGATATGTGAAAAGCTTAGAAAATAGAACAAATACATCGGCCTGTTGAAGAAAGAAAATAGTCTTTTGTCGAAAGCAATAGAAGACTTGACCGGATCTAAGTCTGAGATCCAGGAAGAAGACAAGGCCGACAAAGACAATGATGACGATGATGATGAGGAAGAAAAAGAAAAGAAAGTTGATGATGATGATAAAGAAGAAAAGAAAGATGACAAGAAGGACGATGATGATGATGATGATGACAATACTGGAGGTGACATGCGTCAAGGACCAAGCTCGTCAGGTCAAAAAGAGGATAAGCCCTCCAAGGATGATAAAGGCGGCGATTATATAGGGAATCCATCATCCTCAGAGAAACCTCTGGACAACTACAATGATTTATTCGAGGATCTTCATGATAATTTCATATTTGATGGATTTAGAGAGGAGCTAAATGCTCTAGACTTGGAGATCTTTATGTTGATGTCATCATGGACTCGGTATTTGATGTTGTATGTGATCAAGAAAGGAAGGAGATTGTCGAGTCTTCTACGGGAGCATCCGTAGAAGAAGAACCAAAAAATATTATACTTGGCAACATCTCAACCGATCCCTATGTCGACTACTTGTATGCTCACAAGTATGTCAACCCTCTAGGACAGGAAGTCGCATCGCTAGGCAAGATGATTGTCAGTTGGTTCGGTAGACAAAGTGATTGGACTCATGCTCCTCCTGAGGTACAGCAAACTTGGATGGGGGAAGTACAAGCTAAACAGAACGATGTTACATGGACATCCGGATCTCATGATATGTTTGCAGTACGAAATGAAAGATCAAACGTTACCTGCTGGATGTATGACAAGGATAAGCAACTATATCTTGTCAAAAGAATGAACAGGAAGCTAGAGTACTTCAAAAGGCCCCAAGATTTTTATCCGATGCCGAAGTTTGATATTAGAAGCATCAACAATGCTACGTTTTTCAACCCATCCAAAGATACTCAAGCCGATCTGTTTGCTAAGTTTATTAAACATCAGTGTGACAAAGACTTCCCTACAATGAGGACAGCTAAAGGGAGAAGATTTGTCTCTACATGCGTATTGGATCCAGTAAAGAAGGAGCCCTGGATTTACTACAAGTACCCTCCACCAGCTACAGAGAAAGCAGTCCCATTGTCCACAAGAGTCCCCGACAACTCGCTCGTGAACTTCGATTTTTGGTACTTTGATGAGGAAACTCATGCAGCCATTATTCTGAGAACCAAGGGCGACATCAATGACACTGATATGATTTTGGATCCCATGGACCTTGTGATGTACAGAAAAGAAGATATGCAGAAACTCCTTGATACACCTATCAAGGTCTATGGAGATTGAGATGAAGAAGCAAAACCTTTCACCAGGGTTGTTGCATTTGCTTTGGAGATGAAGCTATGCGCTGGTGCAGGTCCATACTCGGTCACACTTCCAATTGGTTGACTTCATCAGTCTAGGGGAGTTTGTAGAGCCCATTGAGAGACGAACACTGACAAAGTCAATTTGTGACCAGCTGAAGACATGATTTTGTGTATTTTCGTGTACAGTAGATTTCGAGTACTTATGATGTTTGAGTACTCGAATCATTTTCATGTTTAGGGTTCGAGTACTCCTAGAGTGGTATAAATAGACGTATTTTGTACTGTTCTAGGGTTGGATTCCCGAGGAAATTTCTCTCTAGACATATTGAGGCATTGTGCTTGCGAAGTTCACGAAATATACAAAGATTGCATTTTTACATCTCTTATGTTGATTCTAATCTGGATTCCGCACACTTTAAAGTCATTCAGTGTCGATTGGAGCCATAAAGCTCCACCACTCCTTCGAGAACCTACGAGGATATCCTTAATGGAAATCAGATTTCTCCACTTCTGCACTCCTATTCGACTCAACAAACGCTTTGACAACGCATTGGAAAAAGAAATGTCTTGAGGAAAAGAGTGTATGCTTTGTCTCATGATTTAGGAGAACTTGTATTGTTTTGTTTATTTGAAAATCACAAAGTTTACACTCTTCCTATAGTTCTATCAATGTTTTTTTTGTTCTCGTTTGAAAATTGTTCAAATTTAACTTTGAAGACTTGTTTGTGTTGAAAACTCGAAATAGTTTGTTAGGATGGTTTATTAATGTGGTCTGTCTGTAATATCACCCACGTGATCATTTACCAAACCTAACTGATATGCCCTTGTTGATTAGTTCCCATGAAACTAATCCGAGTAGTTGTCCTTTGTATGTATGCGTGTAACGTACCAGCCTCAGCGCTGGAGGTTGGTTAGACCTATGGTACCATCTGCGTTACCGTCGGTTGACCCGCGTCAACTAATGGTAAATGACTCTATGAATGGACTTACTTGAGAATTCCTCAGCAAATTCTTGATGCGTATGTTGTGTGGACACATGTTCTAGTGAATTACCCTAGACATATACCATGCAAAATTGTTTGTTTGTTTGTTCTGGATGTTTAACATCAGCTCTCAATCTGTGTCCATTCACTTCTTGGTTGGGGACAAAGCCTCGAATTGTTAAGGTCAATGGACACTCCTTCTAGCTGAGTGCCGAATCCTTGAAAATCCTTGTTTGAATTTGAAAAGTGTTGATGATGCGATGAACGCTCAGTAAAATGATTTGAAAATACACTTATTCGAATAACATTCGAATAAGAGGTTGAGGGTTGCTTTTTTCATTTAAATTATTTGAAAATAACTCTTATTCGATTATCATTCGAATAAGAGGGTTCATGTTCTCAGCCCCAAATGATTTGGAAGTCAAAAAACTGAAAAGAAGGGGTCTATGAACTCACTTGGGGTTATGGGTCGTCAATGCACTCACTCGATATGTTCTCTCGGTTTGAATCATGTGTTGTAATTATTTATTAGTTAGTTAAGTGTCGATTGGTTGTGTGTTATGTGTCTTGACCTGATTTTGGAAAATGTGTTTTCATTTCGTTTTATTCGGATTAGAAATAAAATTTGGTCTAAAGTTCAGTTCTATAGATGCGAATGGTATTCGTTAGAACGTTCAACACTTAGCCATTTTTGGTCTCTTCTTCGTGCGAATGACCTATTCATGCGAATGACCTTCATTCACACGAATGGACTGATACAAATGCATACTCACATTCTGGTGATCCATTCGTGCGAATAGGTCTTCATTCGTATGGTTGTCTCATTCGAATGAATCCCTTTCATTCGTGTGGTTGTTCATTCGTCCAAAGGTTCATTCTAGTGAGTTTCTTAAGCGAATGGGTATCTCATTCGTATGAATGATCCTTTCGTACAACTCATTCACCTGCAGATTCATCAAGAAAGCCATTTTTAAAATCGTGGGTTGTTTGTGGTGTTTTTACGGCCAAAATTGATGGCAAAACGTTTTAGAGTATTTTGGTGAAAAGGATAGGTGCTAATACACACTGTGGAGCTCGTATTTGAGCGAAATTGGTTGAAAATGGTTGAAATCTTGAAATGGAGGTGTTGGGGTTGAAATACACATGATTTGGACGTTGAAATGGTCCGATTTCGTGTGGAAATGGCCAAAAATCCGAATGGGGTTCGGAGAGGGTTTTCTTGGGCGAAAGGGGTGAAAATGAGAGAAAAATCGTAAGTGTATTCACCATTTTGGGGAAATAGTATAAAACAATCATAATTCGTGTATAATTATGTTTATTTTAATTAATGGGTGTTTTATAAGATTTAATTATCTTAAATATCAATTGGTGGGTGTTTTAATAAATATTTGTTAATTACATTTAAATGGTGGGTGTTAACTAAGTTAACTATGTTAGAAATAAACTAGTTAGATTTAACTAGTAATAGAGGAACCAAAGGTCTAATTAGCTGAAAATTTAATTGACAGGGGGTTATATGGAAATGAGGTGGTCAAATTTTGGTCATAAGACCATTTCTTTTGGTGAGGGTCGATGTGCAGAAGAGACCAAGGAGAAAAACCCAAATATTTCAGGAATTGATCAAATTGGTGCTTGGTTGTGATCTGATCTTGAAATGCAAGGATAAACTAGAGTTCCTCTTGTTTCATACTAAATCTAGGTATGTAATTTTTGGGTTTTTGATGAGATTTTTGTGGGTTCTCATATGATGTAGGTTTCATGGGTGAAATCAAAAATTTGGGAGCTTTGATGGTGTCATATGTTGTTAATCATCATGAATATCATCTAAGAACATCTTTTCTATCATTTTATAGAGTTTGGAGTAGTTGATTAAAAATGGATTTTTTGCATGTTCATGAGGATGATGAACTATGAGTTTTAAAATGGGTTTCGGATGATTGATTGGATGATAACATTATGATTTCTAACATTTGAAATGGTATAACATTGGTGAATTGTGGTGATTATTGAATTTGGTTGATTAGAAACAAAAAAATGCGGGATTGTTGAGGTTTAGAAGCAATTGAAATTTGTAGGAGAAATTATTGCACACAAGTTGTTTGATGAAATGTCAACAACTTGAATTTTCACCTAAGAATGGATTAAACGAATGGGTGAGGTCAATTGGTTTCTATGGTCATAAAAGATGAAAATTTTCTGATTAAGATGTCATTTGACTATGATCTAGGTGTAATTGGTCATAATGGGTCAAATGGTGCAATTTGAATATAAAAGTCAACACTTGTGTTAAACCTATTAGTTATGATAATAGGAAACAATAGTGGAGACTCGAGTTGAACCAAACAACCTGGAAAGGAATTTGTAGTGGAAAACTCATCGGGGCAAGGTATGTCGCCTAACTCATTTTTGTTTACATGTGTTATGATGTGTTATGCATATGTGTATGAATATGTGTTGAAACGTATGTTTGACTTGGAGTTGGCCAATACATGTAATTATGCGGTATATGCATGTTGGGTGTTCGGTATTTGTTTTGGTGTATGACTTAATGGTGTTTGGCGATAAGTGCAATAGGTGTTCATAATTGCATTTGATAGGATTGATATGTAGTAATTCACAAGTGGCGTGAAAGACTGGAATGAGTCACAAGTGATGTGAACTTCCAAAGTCAACGGAGTTGAATTTGGTATAATGGTTTGCAAGTGATGTGAACTTTGTAAAGTGGGTGAATTAAAGGGGGTAAGTCACCCATATATTCTACTTGATATGATTAATTGGTTTTATGCATACATGTGCAAATGTGTATGTAATGTATGAGGAATATACATTAGATGTAGAAATTTGATGAATTTGGTGTGACAATAACATGAAATAGGTGTATATTTGATTAGTTATTGTAATGTTTTTATGGTTATAAGTGGTGTGGTGAAATAAGAATGATTCACAAGCTGTGTGAACTTCTTATTTGAAGTTTGACTGAAAATGGTCAAATAATTCACATGAGGTGTAAATGTGAAATGGATTGAATCACAAGTGGTGTGATCTTCCCTTGGTGAATTTATACAGTTTAGGTAAATCACAAGTGGTGTGATTACCTACCTTGAGTATCCTTGGTGAAAAAGGAGGTCTCAAGGAAATTGGGTGAAATTTGACTTTTATTTTGGTTATTTTTATGTTCTAACACTTTATTGGTGTTTGAAGTTCTATGAATATAATTTTCATATGTTTAATATGTTGTGTTATTGTAACAAATAGAAATCCTTGGGTGGAAAGGAAGTTACAATAAATTCGGGTGAGAAATGGTGT
Source organism: Mikania micrantha (assembly GCA_009363875.1). NCBI lineage: Eukaryota > Viridiplantae > Streptophyta > Magnoliopsida > Asterales > Asteraceae > Mikania > Mikania micrantha. The sequence goes on along the minus strand of CM018686.1, from coordinate 33,131,251 downwards.
TATTTATGGGTTTAGGTGTAATGACCCGTTTAGCAAACCATTTGCTGTTAATCCTAATGAAATAAACATATTATGTTTGGAACTTGGTTTTTATGTCCCTAAGGTGTTGTGGGATGTATTTGGATGTAACGGAAGGGTTAAAACGATCCGGGGTGGTCACGGGGGCGTAAAACGCGAAAAACTAGAATTCTGCAGCTGCAGGGGGCGTAAGCTACGCCTGGGTGTAGGTCCTTAAACTGATCAAGATCCAAACTTTATCTTCATAATCATCATCGTTGATGTCTAACGAGTGCGGAATCCAGGTTAGAATCAAGAAAGCAATAAGAAAAATGCAAACTTTTATAAAATCTGAAAAGTTCGAGTACAAGTGCCTCAATACGTCTAGAGAGCAAATGCCTCGGGATTCCAACCTAAACCTGTACAAAATACGTCTATTTATACTAGGCCTAGGAGTACACGAAATCTATTACAAAAGTTCGAGTACACGATCAGTTCGTGTACTCGAAATACTGTACACGAATTTTCATCAAAAATCTGATCTTTGACTCTTCCGCGTTGACTTTATGAGTCTTCATCGTGTAGTGGGCTCTACAAACTCCCCCTAGACTGGTGAAGTCATCCAATCGGAAGAGTGACATTATGTGGCCCAGCTCCTGCATACAGCTTTAGCTTGATAGCAAAGGCCACTACTCGTGTGAAAGGCTTTGCCTCCTCATCCTTTCCAGAGTATACTCGAATAGTAGACTCATGCAGCCTCATCATATCTTCCTTCCCATACTTCAGCAGATCCATAGGGTCGAGAATGATGTCGAGATCATTAATATCGTCTTGATTCTTGATAATGACTGCTGCAAGATTGAGATCGTCATAATACCAGGACAGGAAGTTTGCTAATGAATTATCAGGAACTCTAGGCGAAACGGTCACTGCTTGCTCGACATGAGGTGGGGGGTACTTGTAGTATACCCATGGCTTTTTCGTCTTTGGATCGATAATACAAGAAGAAACAAATCGTCTTCCCTTGGTCGTATGCATGACTGGAAAGTCCTTTTCACATTGGTCCTTAATAAACTTGGCAAATAGATCAGCCTGAGAGTCTTTAGAGGGATTAAAGAACATTGCGTTGTTGATGCTTCGAATGTCAACCTTTGGCAAGGTGCAAAAGTCTCTCGGCCTTTTATAGAATTCGACCTTTCCATTCATCCTCTTTACCAGATAAATGTCCCTTACTTTGTCATACATCCAGCAGCATACGTTGGACCTGTCGTTACGAACCGCGAACAGGTTTCTGTCGTCTGAAATGAAGGTATGCTCTGGATGTTCGTCACCCATTTCCTTAAACCATGCAGCTTTATCCACAGGAGGAGAAGGTGTCCAATCCTTCTTTTTGTCGAACCAGCTGTCGATCACTTCATGAAGAGAAGTAACCTCCTTCCCAATGCATCAATGTATTTGTGGGCATACAAATAGTCAATATAAGGATCGGATGAGACGTTTCCGAGTATAATATTTTCTGGTTCTTCCTCTACAGATGCCCCTGCAGAGGATTCGGCACCTTCCTTTGTCTTCTCACTAGGTGACTCAAAGTCAAAGTCATCAGGAAGATCGTCAAACAAGCTATCGAGCCCGGCTCCTGATGTTTCATCCGATTGAACACAATCACCGAACAGGATGTCATCGGGAATATCTCCAAAAAGATCATCATAAAGTCCAGGAGGCTTTCCTGACGAGGATGAATTTCCTGTATCGCCTCCCTGATCCTTGTCATCTGGGGGTCCCTGATCCTTATCCTTTTTGCCCTCATCCTTAGCTTCATCTTTGTCATCCTTCTTTTCCTTGTCATCCTTCTTTTCTTCTGGATCCTCTTCCTTTTTGTCATTATCATCATCATCATCACTATCATCACTGTCATCACCATCATCTTGAACATTGTCATCTGAATCGGAGACTTCTTCTCCTTTGAGCCTTTTAATCTCTTTGCTCATCTTGTGGTTCTCCAGCAAAAGAAATCTAATAAACCTTTCGTGAGCTTTTATCTTCCCACGACATTTGTTTAGCTGGCTACATATCCTGATCTTTCCCTCCTGCAAATTGAGAATAAGACCCTCCTTGTGCTTGGAATCATTTTCAAGTTGAAATACTCTTTCCTGCAAGCCTATGAGATCAACAGGCACATGTCCCGGCTCATATGGTGAATCAGCGTGCAAAGGAGATTTTCTTTTGTCACTGCTCAAGCGAGTAGGAGATGGTGGAGTTTTGGTGTGAGGGATGGATGTAGTAAAGGATGAAGTTGTGGATCTGGCTGGTAGTTTGATGACTAAGTTTGGTTTGGCTTGCTGAGTGGGTAGTGTTTGAGTTGGTGGAGGTGGTTGTGGTTTTGTATGTGGAAGAGGTAGTGTGGGTTCTTGTAATGGTTTGACTGGTTTAGATGGCTTGGGTTTTGTGGGAGGTTTAGGTTGTGTGGGTTGAGAAGGTTTTAGGAGTGGAGGTGGATGTGTAGGTGGAGGTGGTTGAGTAGGTGAAGGTAGTTGTGTAGATGGAGGTGGTTGAGTAGGTGAAGGTGGTTGTGTAGGTGCCTGTGATATAATGGAAGCTGCAGAAGAGAAGGATAGGTTTGAGAACATCTTTTGAATCCTGGGATCTCTGGTTCTTTTGGCCATTGTCTTTTGCCTCTTCCTTTTCGGTGATGACTCAGGAGTTGGAGTGTAATCCGCGTCCTGTGCTTCTTCTCGTTCTTGCCTGGTGGGAGGTGGCTTCTCAGGAACAAAGTCTTCACTTGATGAAGAAGAAGTCTCAAAAGTAGTATCCTCTGCAGCTTTATCAACTTTTGAACTTGTAGCCTGGACGTCATGCTCCTCGGCCACAAAGGCAACAGGAGTGCCTTGATCCTCCACAACGTTTTCATCATCCACAAAACGTCCAAACTTTATCAGGGGCCTCTGACTGATATACTGCTTTTTCCCGCGCTTATTCATCTTCATGTATCCGAAAATGTCATCGTGCATTCTCTTGATCTCCAAAGTGCCAAGAGTGGGAGTCAAAGATGGATACTTCTTGTTGATGATGATTTGCACAAATCGAGGGAATGCCAAGAAACGTTCCATTCTTCGTCCCTTGATATTTGCGTACATGTCAATGAAGATCATCTTGGAGTAGTTGAAATCCATTCCAAGTGCTAAAGCCACCAGGCAGGAACTAAGAGTCTGGTTCAGCACATCGTATCCACCCTTCCGTCCAGAGAGACACTGTGTCACTACATGAGCCAGATATCTCCAATACGGATACAGTAGCTTCTTCTCAGTGGGTGGATAAGCGCCTTCATGTCCCATTTGAAAGACAGTTCGGTTCTCCAACGCTTGATCAAGCTCAACCGGGTCAGAATCTTTGTCTCCGAACTGAAGACATTCTCTGATAATCTGCTCCGAAATTATGATGGGGTGACCCTGGATCTTTCCAACGATAATGATGTTTCCATCTGCATCGACACTTTCTTCCACGGTGCTCCAGAAGCTCCTAACAAAGTCGGTCATAACGGGCGGATACTCCATAATGGCATAGTTGATAGGCGACAAAATCAGTCCATCTACCATACTCTTGAACTCTGAGTGTTTGGCTGGAGGTTCCCCAAGAAATGTTGTCATGTTGTGATCATGCACAAACCGTAAGTCCGCCATCTGAAAAATACAAACAGATCAAGTTAGTTTAGATTCAAGAAAGACTGGATTTGCCAAAAAATCTTCTAAGTCTGAGTGTACACGAAAACCAGAATGTTCACGAAACTCAGAGTTGAAAAAAAAATTCTAAGTCTTGTGTACACGAAGACCAAGATGTACACGAAATGTGATGTGTACACGAAGTATATTCTGTACACGAAATGGATCTTGTACACGAAATGTGATCTGTACACGAAGCATTGGTTGTACACGAAGTGTTCGTGTACACGAAGTTATTACATTTCGTGTACTCCAAATTCTTTGAAAAACTCATCATTTTGTCTCCATAGATGTTCTAATCCTGTTCAATAGACTCGCAATTTAGAGGCGACCAACATATTCACAAATCGCCTTTCAATTTTAAGCACTTCGTGGTCAATTTGACCAAAAACCTTCAGTACACAAAATCTGCGTATTCGAAACTTAATTTTGACCATAACTTTCGAATTCACGGTCAAAATTTGATTAAAATTTATACCTAAGGTTGCCTAAGTATGATCTAGAAGATGGTCGGAGTAGAATTTCGAAATTGGCTCTAGAAACTGAAATTGCCTCAGAAAGAAATCTGTACTCGAAAATGAAAAATGTGTACACGAAAATCTGGTATTCGAAATTCAATATGCTTGGGCTATTTATAGAATTATTTCGAGTACACTATTTCGTGTACACAATTTCGAGTACACACACTTAGTTAATTTTCGATTTAAAAATTCTAACTTTTCTAAAACAAAACAAAATAAAATAAAATAAAATAAAATAAAATAAAAATTTGACAAGTTTAAGTTTAGTCAGGTCAAATTTGTGGGATCAAATCTGTTATCAAAAATTTTTTACCATCTTAGATAATTTCTTAACAAAGCACAACCTTTAAATAGCTATTCCCACCAATAATTTCCACTCGTTATTTCATTTCTTAAAAATCAGTTTTATGATCAAGTTTTTCTGAAAGTATCTTATGGGAAATTTGTGATCATTTAGACAGTAAGACTAGATTAATATGCAACCTATCAGTCTTGTTAAATCCTTTGTTTCAAACTTTGATTGTGTTTCAACGAACTTAAAATTATTTTGACAGAGTTTTAAGATGAGAAAAGAAAAGAACAGATCCATTAGATTAGAATCAAGAACAAGAAGGGGTTCTATCATCTTGTGCACATTGGCATCTTTTATTTACTGATCTGCAGACACATTGGCCTTAACGTCACACATTCAGGTCTTTGCTTACGCAAAACATAGAATGCTTCAGTAGGTATTTCCCGCTCTTTGTTTGCACAAAACATAGGAAATACCCGAGTTTTTCAAACACAATTTCAAGTTTATAGAAACACAATCTCGTTTTGATACAAGGATTTAATCAAAAAGTCAAATAGTTGTCACACATTTCTAGTTATCTAATGATCACAATTTCACACTTATTTATCGATTTATATGTATTTTAATTTTGATCAAGTCTGATTATTTAAGTTTTGAAAAACTTATTTCAACTTCTTAGTACAGAATAGATATTCAAAGTTGTTATTCTTTTAGAAATCTTATTAAGATAGTAAAATTTTGATCCTTAGAAATTATTTCACTTCCGAATTTGATCGATTCACTTTGCTTGTTCAAATAAACTCTTTTTGTATTTTCATAAGTTTTGAAAAGTTAAAAGTAATTTTGTAATTTTCTTTAAATAACAAGAAGCAGAATCTCCTTTTCTAAGGGTTTCAAAACTCAACTCCCCCTAAACTTATAGATCATTTTAGACTTGACTCAAAGACCGAAAATCTTTTTGTTGTTTTGTAAATTTTGACTCAAAGAACGAAAAATCTTTTTGTTGTTTTGCAAATTTTTGACTCAAAGAATGAAAAATCTTTTTGTTGTTTTGTAAATTTTCTCCCCCTAAATTTGTGAACAGATTAAGACACAAATTTTAATGTATTTACAAAAATGCTTTTAATTAAAGCTTATTAGTTTGAGAGAGGCAAGCAAGTGATGAAAGCGTGTTGTGTCGAACGGTTTTGTGAAAAGGTCCGCTAGATTGTCATCTGTGTGGACCTTTTCAAGATGAATTAGCTTCCGTTCGAAACAGTCACGGATGAAGTGAATCTGGATGTCAATATGTTTAGTTTTGGAGTGTTGTACCGGATTTTTGAGGATCTGTAAGGCTGCTTCATTGTCACAATAAATAGGAGAGTCAAGAAAGTTCAAACCGTAATCGAGGAGTTGTTGTTGCATCCAGATAACCTGAGAACAGCAACTGGAAGCAGCAACATATTCGGCTTCTGCAGTGGATGTGGATACGGTCGTTTGCTTCTTGCATTGCCATGAGACAAGGCGATCTCCCAGGTACTGACATCCACCAGTGGTTGACTTCCTATCCAGGTTACATCCACCAAAGTCACTGTCTGAGTATGCAAATAATCGAAACTCAGAGTTCTTTGGGTACCAAAGACCGAGTTTAGGCTTCCCGACTAGGTACCGAAAGATTCTCTTAACAGCTATGAGGTGAGATGCCTTCGGATTTTCCTGATATCTGGCACACTGACATACTGAGAACATAATGTCTGGACGACTAGCAGTCAGATACATCAGAGAACCAATCATCGAGCGATAGAGGTGTTGATCAACATCTTCACCTTCCGAATCCGAAGTCAAGATAGGACGAGCGGCCATGGGAGTTGTAACATCAGTGCCGGAACCGCCACCGGAACAGTGATCTCTACAGTACATGAACAGTAAAACAGGTATGAATCATACACATTTCAGTAATTTTCATATTCATATCATTTATCATTATCATGGTGAGTTGTCATAGAACAGTTTCAGACACATTTAACAGAAACACAGTTCAGAACGATGGTTCTTGAGTCGGGTAATTATCTGGCAACACAGAACCATTATGTGATTAATTGCTTAGGATTTATTATGTATAAACGTATGTGAGGCCTTACAGAACAAAACACACGAATGTCGTTATGTGAATGCTAAATTTACGGGTTATTCGTATAGGTGACGATCTGTACGAATATATCTGAAAGTTTAACGTTCTGAATGATATTCTATAATTAGAAAACAAGGTTGAAAAGTATAGTTATCGCCGTGTTCGTACGGGTGACGATTCGAACGCATACGCGCGACGACCGTACATTTCGATTTAAACAGTTAATTATTATTTTAAATTCTAAATTTTAAATAAATAAAAGATATTAGTTAATTTATTAGGAATCACAACCTAGAATAATTAAATAAATTCTATTTTATAATCGTATCGTTTTACCGCGAAAATCACGCGAAACCGACACGTTACGCGAAACCGAACGAGACCGAACAATCGGGTGTTTTTCCTAAACATTTAATGAGTCATTAAGACTCCAACCACCACCACCAAGACCCACAAACCTTCTCATTTTCGTCCAACACCTCCATCTCTCTAAAAAGGGTGTTCTCCTCCTTCTCTCTAAGAATTTGTAAAGATTTCTTGGTGGATTCAAGCAAGTTAGGTGTCAAAACGTTCCTTACAACACATAGATCACGGAAGTACAACTTATTCGTGCTCTCATCCACGGGATCTAAGGTAAACAACCCTTGTAAACTTGGTTTTTAGAGGGTTTTCACGAATTTATATGATTTTATGATTATGATCGATGTCAAGCACTTAGAACACTTATATAGAAGTAAATGTTCGATTAGGTATTTTTGGAGATGGGTTTGTAACAGGTCGAAGTCGTGAACAAGAAGGAGATGTTGCAGGTTCGTGGACCATTAAGATAACCGAACCCTGTTGGATCGCGAAACTGGGAGCCGAACCTTGTAGGCACCTCACGAACCCAAGGATTTGTTAAACGAACCCTCGGTGGTTGGGCGAACCCTGCAAGCCTGCACCTGCAACGAACCCTGCCACTCCTGCTAAACGAACCTGTTAACCGCACCTAACCCTGCAACGAACCTATAGGACCAGTATTCAGCCGAACCATACGGGAGACGAACCCTTGCATGGCCGAACCATGGCCATGCAACTCGCGAACCATAGGGTGACGAACCATGGGTTAACGAACCTTTCTGTTAGGCCGAACCCTACTTAGCCGAACTTTAAGTATCACGAACCCTACATGTTGCCACCTTAGCCGAACCTTATGGGTTCTCTTAAAAAGGTTCGCTGCCCAATACAATGTATCAACTCTTAGAATAGTTTAATTGAGTCAAGATGGACCTAGGATCAATGGGACTAGTATGGATAACACAACAAGTGATTACTTGATTGATAACCTAAGTATTTCATAAGGATTGATGGGTTAAATTTCATTCATGGGTATAAGAGGATCAAATGCATATATATATACACATGTGGGAGTGCATGAGTAAGGAGGAAACCCTAATCATGCATGCATGTCTAGCACTAATTGTTGATCATACAAGATAGTTTAACAACTATAGAGAATTGGTTACAAATTCATGATCATCAATAACCCAAGTTGGTTAATCAAATAGGAAACCAAGATAATCAATTGAGTCAAAATGGGCTCAATGGGACTTAGTTAAGTCCATCATATTTATAATGTCATTTAAACTCTTGTAAAGAGAGTTTAATGAAGAACACTTAATGATAATTTGTTATATCTCACTAAATGGTTTTAACATGATATTAAATTAAAATGAAATATTAAATTGTAACGCTTTGGTTTAAATATTTATTTGAATTGATTGAATTGGGATTTTGTTATAAAATAGACAATGAAATTGTCTGGAATTGTTTTAAAAACAAAGGAAACCCTGCCGGAATTTTCTAAAATTTAAAAGTTAGTTATTGTAACTAATCTTGGGAATTGGGATCATAAGAAGGGTAATTAAGATAGAGTAGATCCTAGATACACTTAGTACTAAGACACTTAGTTGCACACACAACAAGACTCAAGGTCTTAGGCACAACGACTACTACGCGTACTTATTATATTCGAATTTTTATAAAATAACTCAGGAACCGAAGAAACTTAGCTTACATACAGGAGCGCGCATTTTGTGTTAGATCAAATTACATAGCAGCACAGGTGAGTTCATTGCCCCTTTTCTAACATTTTTGTTTTAAAACGCGGGGCTGAGAAGCATGCGTAAACTGTTTATTTAAATTGTTTACTTGAATGCTTTTAAATTATATGTTTTACATATATATCAATGTTATCCCAGATCATGTCTAGGAAGATTTTATGCAGGTTATTAACTGATTTACTTATATATTAAGTGAATAGTCAAGTTAAACTAATCTTTTCAATAAGTCAAAGCATTTCAAACAAATCAAACTAAACATTTTGACAAATCAAGTGGGTGAATTCAAGGGATCAAATCAAACATTTTGGACAAATCAAGTGGTTGAATTCAAGGGATCAAAACAAACATTTTGACAAATCAAGTGGGTGAATTCAAGGAATCAAATCAAACATTTTGACAAAACAAGTGTGGGACATCAAGACATCAACAAAACAATCTTTGCAAAGACAACATTCAATGTTCTATAAACCAAGTGTTTGTTGAACAATGAATCAAGTGTACAACCGATCAATGAATCTTGTATTCTATGATCAACACATCAAGTACATCTTGTGACAAAATCAGACAATCATTTTTAAGGGAAAATCTGGGAAATATCAGAGATAGCATACGCCAAAAACATTGACGAAACATAAAATCCTGCATTTCAAGAAGTCCTAGCTAGACCGTTTGACTTGTAGGTCGTATGTTTGAGGATATTTACAGTTTCCCTAACTACTAAGTACCTAGATTGACAGACTAGTCTACTCGAGTATGACCATAGGCCCCAATCATAAGGACTTAGATTTTATTAAATGTTTATTTACTTGTTTAATTAAGCATTTATAATTGTTTATACAATTGTGTGGTTGATCATATTGTGTGATGAACTTGTGAAAATCAACATGGATTTCAAATGATTGTAATGACAGGGACAACAAACAGGAGAACTTATGGGATTGTGTTAAGGGTAAAAATGCTTAATTGTCATTAACAGCAGTGTCATATGCATATTAGTATGTGGTGGGATGTTGGCTAGGGCTTGTCCCTTACATATGCCCTATATATAAGCATACCGATGTGGATATTACATGTGGTGTTAATGAGGTTAGGGTCTTTACCAAAGGAGGTTTTCAAATCATTTTCAAATCATTTTCAAATACTAAACTATATGAACTCACCAACCATGTGTTGACCTTTATTTTTGCATGACTTCTCAGGTGACGAACAGGTCAATTAGGAAGTCATTTCTTTTGGGCTAGGACTTCAGATAGAAGACTTAGCATTTTGGACCTGCATACTTTTGAAGACATCATTATACAATTTATTTTGTATATCTTGTGCAAATACAAGATAGTTATTTTATGATGTTTACAATAGATTTACATTGTTAAATTATAAACAATACTGATGTAATTTAACTTTGTAATTCTATTTTAATTAGCATTTCTCATTTATATCATGTGCAATGTAAACAATCTGATCACTTCTGATTATCACTCCCGATATCGCGCCCCGGGAACCTTCCGCTCGACGGGGACTCCGATCCTACCCCGCCGGCTCGGGGTGTGACAGATTGGTATCAGAGCCATGGTTATAGAGAAATATAGGTCACTTATTTAAATGGTTTGGCCTAGACTATAACCTAGGGACCCTGCATGTAGAGAACATAGGACTTAAGACTTATTTGCATATTGTCTTCTGTATTCGATCATTGCACTAACCGATGACTTTATTGGTTATGATCAGAATGCCTCCACGAAGACAACCTCCCTTGATACAGCTACCACCACAAGACTTGGCTCCACACTCCTCCACACCGTCTCCAAACGACTCTCCACCACCACCTCCTCCTCCCCCTCCTCCATTGATTACTCAAGCATCTGGTTCAGGCACAACACCGACTATGGACCCTGCTACTATCGCTCTGGTGACGATACTGAGTAGCCAGATGACGAATCAGATGAAAGAAGCTATACCGGAGATGTTCCTTCGTCTTCGTAATGAGATCCTCAACACTGGCAACACATCAGGAGAAGCCAGTGGGAATACTGGAGATTCATCTCATTACTCCTACAAGTCCTTCGTAGGATGTAAACCACCCAGTTTTAGTGGGTCTGAAGGTGCCGTTGGATTAATCCAATGGATTGAGAAGATTGAGGCAACATTGGATCTTTGCAGCTGTCCCGAACATCACAAGGTCCGTTACTCAGCGGGGACATTCAACAAACGGGCTCTGACCTGGTGGAATGGTCAGATCAATGCCCGGGGAAGAGAAGAAGCCATGGCAATGTCATGGGAAGACTTCAAAGCACTGCTGCGAACAGAATTCTGCCCCAAGAATGAGCTGCAAAAGTTAGAGGTTGAACTATCCAACCATGTGATGAAGGGGGCTGATCACATGGGGTACACTACTCGTTACCACGAGTTAGTTGCTCTGGTACCTGATATGGTACCAACTCTGGAGAAAAGGATAGACCGTTATGTGGGTGGACTTCCCGCCTGCATTCAGGGCATGGTTGTTTCGGCCAACCCTACTACTGTTGAATCCGCAGTGAGACTGTCTGGGAAACTCACTGACCTCATGGTAGCCTCTGGAGTTCTAAAGAAGGAGGCTGAACCCAGCAAGAACAAAGCAGAATCTTCAAAGAAACCCTCCCATCATCAGAAGAAGAAACAAAAGACCATCAAGAACTATGCAGTGGCCGCACCTTTGCAACAAATAGCAGCAACACCACAAAACTCCAACCGCAAACCTTACACTGGCACGTTTCCTCTATGTGCCAAGTGTCAGTATCATCACCCTACTGGCACTCCCTGCAAGCATTGCACGGGATGTGGAAGAAAGGGCCATTGGGTCCAGTACTGTAGGATGACACCTAACCAAGCAGTTAACAATGCTGCTTTGGCTCTCCCTCCACCAGCTAATCAGAACCATGGTGGATGCTATAACTGTGGCGAACAAGGCCACTTTGCGAAGAACTGCCCAAAGAAGGCTCAACCAGCAGTTCAAGCACCTCGTGGACGAGCCTTTGCTATAGGAGCACCAGCTGCACGCCAGGACCCAAATGTGGTCACTGGTACGTTTCTCTTACATGATTTTTATGCATCTGTCTTATTTGATACTGGTGCGGATCAGAGTTTTATCTCTACCGACTTTGCATGTCAACTAGATTTCATAGAGGAACAGTTAGACTCCCCTTACATTATAGAAGTAGCTAACGGGAAACAGATCACAGTTAGTACAGTTTATAGGAACTGCCCATTGACACTAAATGATTTTACATTTACCATCGATTTGATACCGATGGAGCTGGGTAGTTTTGACATCATTGTTGGAATGGATTGGCTCTCATCTAACCGAGTGGAAGTCATCTGTTCTGAGAAGCTGCTTCGAATTCCATTGCCGAGTGATCGTGTATTGGAAGTTAAAGGGGATCAAGCAAAGCGAAGTGTCAAAATCATTTCTTGCATAAAGGCGCGTAAATGTCTACAGAAGCGGTGCATAGCATTCCTGGCTCACGTGGTGGATAAAGAGAAAGATAAGAAGGAGATTCAAGATGTACCAGTAGTGAAAGAGTATCCAGAAGTATTTCCCGAAGACCTACCTGGTTTGCCACCTGCGCGACCGGTAGAATTTCGTATTGACTTAATTCCTGGAGCAACTCCTGTTGCTAAATCTCCTTACAGGTTAGCACCTTCAGAGATGCAGGAATTGTCTAATCAGTTACAGGAGTTACTTGACAAGGGTTTCATCAGACCGAGCTACTCACCTTGGGGAGCTCCGGTTTTGTTCGTGAAGAAGAAAGACGGATCGTTCAGAATGTGCATAGATTACAGGGAACTAAACAAACTAACCATCAAGAATCGGTATCCATTGCCGAGGATTGATGATTTATTTGACCAACTACAAGGAGCACAGTATTTCTCAAAGATTGACTTGCGGTCTGGATATCATCAACTGAGAGTTCAAGATGAAGACATACCGAAAACGGCCTTCCGAACAAGATACGGGCATTACGAATTCATGGTGATGCCTTTCGGATTGACAAATGCACCAGCGGTTTTCATGGACCTCATGAACCGAGTGTGCAAGCCGTACTTGGATCAGTTTGTCATTGTTTTCATTGATGACATACTGATTTATTCCAAGACGAAAACAGAACATGAGCAACACCTTAGAAAGATCTTGGAGCTGTTGAAAGAAGAGAAACTCTATGCCAAATTCTCTAAATGTGAATTTTGGCTAAGAGAAGTTCAATTTCTGGGTCATGTGGTCAACAGTGAGGGAATTCATGTAGACCCTGCCAAGATCGAAGCGATAAAGAATTGGGACACTCCAAAGACACCGACGGAGATACGGTCTTTTCTGGGATTGGCGGGTTATTATAGAAGGTTTATCTCAAACTTTTCTAAAATAGCTTTGCCTCTCACTAAGCTAACTCAGAAAAGTGAACCGTTTGTCTGGGAGCAGAAACAAGAAGATGCTTTTCAGACCTTGAAACAGAAATTATGTGATGCTCCAATTCTATCTCTCCCAGAAGGCTGTGATGACTTTGTTGTATACTGTGATGCTTCCCATCAGGGACTCGGTTGTGTGTTAATGCAACGGGACAAAGTCATAGCCTATGCATCAAGACAGTTAAAGATTCATGAGAAGAATTACACTACTCATGATCTTGAACTGGGAGCGGTAATCTTCGCGTTGAAGATTTGGAGACATTACTTATATGGCACCAAGTGTACCATATTCACTGATCACAAAAGTCTACAGCACATCTTTGATCAGAAGGAGCTCAACATGCGACAGCGCCGTTGGGTTGAACTTCTGAATGACTACGATTGTGTGATCAAATACCATCCGGGAAAGGCGAACGTTGTAGCCGATGCCTTGAGTCGGAAGGAACGGGTCAAACCCCTACGTGTTAGAGCAATGGGGATAACCGTGCAAACCAGCTTAAGTAACAAGATTGTTCAAGCACAACAAGAAGCACTTGACCGAGGTAATCTGAAGAGGGAACTTGATTGCGGAGCAGAGAAACAGTTCGACACGAGGCCCGATGGAATGATCTACTACCGAGAACGTATATGGATCCCGGCGGTAGATGAATTGAGGAAACTTATCTTCGATGAAGCACACAAGACTAAATACTCTGTTCATCCAGGCGCTGATAAAATGTACCAAGACTTGCGTGGATTTTATTGGTGGCCGGGAATGAAGAAAGACATAGCCGAGTATGTCGGTCAGTGTCTTACGTGTGCGAAGGTAAAGGCGGAACACCAGAGACCGTCTGGTCTATTGGAACAGCCTGAGATTCCGCTCTGGAAGTGGGAACAAATAGCTATGGATTTCATTACCAAGCTACCCCGCACTTCCAGTGGTCACGACACAATTTGGGTGATCATTGATCGTTTAACCAAATCTGCTCATTTCTTGCCCATGCGTGAGAATTTCACCATGGGTAAACTGGCAAGATTATACATCAATGAAATAGTGGTACGCCACGGTGTGCCATTGTCTATTATTTCTGATAGAGACAGCAGATTCACATCCAGGTTCTGGCAATCATTGCAGAAATCTCTAGGGACACAGTTAAATCTGAGTACAGCCTACCACCCACAAACGGATGGTCAAAGCGAACGTACTATTCAAACTCTAGAGGACATGTTAAGAACCTGCGTGTTAGACTTTGGTGGGAATTGGGATTCCCATTTGCCACTGATCGAGTTCTCCTACAATAACAGTTACCACAGCAGTATCGGATGTGCGCCATTCGAGGCTCTTTATGGTCGGAAATGTCGATCACCGATCTGTTGGACTGAAGTTGGAGACAATCGAATAACTGGGCCAGAACTAATTCAAGAAACCACTGACAAGATAGCTCAGATCCAAAGAAGACTACAAGCAACTAGGAGCAGACAAAAGAGCTACGCCGACAAACGGCGCAAGCCGTTGGAATTCCAAGTGGGAGATCGTGTAATGTTAAAGGTATCCCCATGGAAAGGCGTGGTACGCTTTGGAAAGAAAGGCAAATTAGCACCACGATACGTGGGACCGTTCGAGATCATCGAACGTATAGGTCCTGTAGCTTATCGACTGAGATTACCAGATGAACTCAGTGGGGTGCATGATGTGTTTCACGTTTCAAACCTAAAGAAATGCCTTGCTGATGAGTCTCTCGTCATTCCAATCGAAGAGATTCAAGTTGATGAACAGTTGCATTTCATTGAAGAACCTTTAGAGATTATGGATCGCAAGGTTAAACAACTGAGGCGAAGCCGTATTCCTATTGTAAAGGTTCGATGGAATTCAAGACGCGGGCCTGAGTTCACTTGGGAACGTGAAGATCACATGAAGTTAAAGTATCCCCAACTATTTGAAGAGGAAGCTGTACCTGATAACAACACTTAAATTTCGGGACGAAATTTCTCTAACAAGGGGAGACTGTAACATCAGTGCCGGAACCGCCACCGGAACAGTGATCTCTACAGTACATGAACAGTAAAACAGGTATGAATCATACACATTTCAGTAATTTTCATATTCATATCATTTATCATTATCATGGTGAGTTGTCATAGAACAGTTTCAGACACATTTAACAGAAACACAGTTCAGAACGATGGTTCTTGAGTCGGGTAATTATCTGGCAACACAGAACCATTATGTGATTAATTGCTTAGGATTTATTATGTATAAACGTATGTGAGGCCTTACAGAACAAAACACACGAATGTCGTTATGTGAATGCTAAATTTACGGGTTATTCGTATAGGTGACGATCTGTACGAATATATCTGAAAGTTTAACGTTCTGAATGATATTCTATAATTAGAAAACAAGGTTGAAAAGTATAGTTATCGCCGTGTTCGTACGGGTGACGATTCGAACGCATACGCGCGACGACCGTACATTTCGATTTAAACAGTTAATTATTATTTTAAATTCTAAATTTTAAATAAATAAAAGATATTAGTTAATTTATTAGGAATCACAACCTAGAATAATTAAATAAATTCTATTTTATAATCGTATCGTTTTACCGCGAAAATCACGCGAAACCGACACGTTACGCGAAACCGAACGAGACCGAACAATCGGGTGTTTTTCCTAAACATTTAATGAGTCATTAAGACTCCAACCACCACCACCAAGACCCACAAACCTTCTCATTTTCGTCCAACACCTCCATCTCTCTAAAAAGGGTGTTCTCCTCCTTCTCTCTAAGAATTTGTAAAGATTTCTTGGTGGATTCAAGCAAGTTAGGTGTCAAAACGTTCCTTACAACACATAGATCACGGAAGCACAACTTATTCGTGCTCTCATCCACGGGATCTAAGGTAAACAACCCTTGTAAACTTGGTTTTTAGAGGGTTTTCACGAATTTATATGATTTTATGATTATGATCGATGTCAAGCACTTAGAACACTTAGATAGAAGTAAATGTTCGATTAGGTATTTTTGGAGATGGGTTTGTAACAGGTCGAAGTCGTGAACAAGAAGGAGATGTTGCAGGTTCGTGGACCATTAAGATAACCGAACCCTGTTGGATCGCGAAACTGGGAGCCGAACCTTGTAGGCACCTCACGAACCCAAGGGTTTGTTAAACGAACCCTCGGTGGTTGGGCGAACCCTGCAAGCCTGCACCTGCAACGAACCCTGCCACTCCTGCTAAACGAACCTGTTAACCGCACCTAACCCTGCAACGAACCTATAGGACCAGTATTCAGCCGAACCATACGGGAGACGAACCCTTGCATGGCCGAACCATGGCCATGCAACTCGCGAACCATAGGGTGACGAACCATGGGTTAACGAACCTTTCTGTTAGGCCGAACCCTACTTAGCCGAACTTTAAGTATCACGAACCCTACATGTTGCCACCTTAGCCGAACCTTATGGGTTCTCTTAAAAAGGTTCGCTGCCCAATACAATGTATCAACTCTTAGAATAGTTTAATTGAGTCAAGATGGACCTAGGATCAATGGGACTAGTATGGATAACACAACAAGTGATTACTTGATTGATAACCTAAGTATTTCATAAGGATTGATGGGTTAAATTTCATTCATGGGTATAAGAGGATCAAATGCATATATATATACACATGTGGGAGTGCATGAGTAAGGAGGAAACCCTAATCATGCATGCATGTCTAGCACTAATTGTTGATCATACAAGATAGTTTAACAACTATAGAGAATTGGTTACAAATTCATGATCATCAATAACCCAAGTTGGTTAATCAAATAGGAAACCAAGATAATCAATTGAGTCAAAATGGGCTCAATGGGACTTAGTTAAGTCCATCATATTTATAATGTCATTTAAACTCTTGTAAAGAGAGTTTAATGAAGAACACTTAATGATAATTTG
The DNA here is from genome assembly GCA_009363875.1 of Mikania micrantha. Classification (NCBI taxonomy): domain Eukaryota; kingdom Viridiplantae; phylum Streptophyta; class Magnoliopsida; order Asterales; family Asteraceae; genus Mikania; species Mikania micrantha. The sequence continues at coordinate 33,114,156 of CM018686.1, read as the reverse complement.
TTATATCTCACTAAATGGTTTTAACATGATATTAAATTAAAATGAAATATTAAATTGTAACGCTTTGGTTTAAATATTTATTTGAATTGATTGAATTGGGATTTTGTTATAAAATAGACAATGAAATTGTCTGGATATGTTTTAAAAACAAAGGAAACCCTGCCGGAATTTTCTAAAATTTAAAAGTTAGTTATTGTAACTAATCTTGGGAATTGGGATCATAAGAAGGGTAATTAAGATAGAGTAGATCCTAGATACACTTAGTACTAAGACACTTAGTTGCACACACAACAAGACTCAAGGTCTTAGGCACAACGACTACTACGCGTACTTATTATATTCGAATTTTTATAAAATAACTCAGGAACCGAAGAAACTTAGCTTACATACAGGAGCGCGCATTTTGTGTTAGATCAAATTACATAGCAGCACAGGTGAGTTCATTGCCCCTTTTCTAACATTTTTGTTTTAAAACGCGGGGCTGAGAAGCATGCGTAAACTGTTTATTTAAATTGTTTACTTGAATGCTTTTAAATTATATGTTTTACATATATATCAATGTTATCCCAGATCATGTCTAGGAAGATTTTATGCAGGTTATTAACTGATTTACTTATATATTAAGTGAATAATCAAGTTAAACTAATCTTTTCAATAAGTCAAAGCATTTCAAACAAATCAAACTAAACATTTTGACAAATCAAGTGGGTGAATTCAAGGGATCAAATCAAACATTTTGGACAAATCAAGTGGGTGAATTCAAGGGATCAAAACAAACATTTTGACAAATCAAGTGGGTGAATTCAAGGAATCAAATCAAACATTTTGACAAAACAAGTGTGGGACATCAAGACATCAACAAAACAATCTTTGCAAAGACAACATTCAATGTTCTATAAACCAAGTGTTTGTTGAACAATGAATCAAGTGTACAACCGATCAATGAATCTTGTATTCTATGATCAACACATCAAGTACATCTTGTGACAAAATCAGACAATCATTTTTAAGGGAAATCTGGGAAATATCAGAGATAGCATACGCCAAAAACATTGACGAAACATAAAATCCTGCATTTCAAGAAGTCCTAGCTAGACCGTTTGACTTGTAGGTCGTATGTTTGAGGATATTTACAGTTTCCCTAACTACTAAGAACCTAGATTGACAGACTAGTCTACTCGAGTATGACCATAGGCCCCAATCATAAGGACTTAGATTTTATTAAATGTTTATTTACTTGTTTAATTAAGCATTTATAACTGTTTATACAATTGTGTGGTTGATCATATTGTGTGATGAACTTGTGAAAATCAACATGGATTTCAAATGATTGTAATGACAGGGACAACAAACAGGAGAACTTATGGGATTGTGTTAAGGGTAAAAATGCTTAATTGTCATTAACAGCAGTGTCATATGCATATTAGTATGTGGTGGGATGTTGGCTAGGGCTTGTCCCTTACATATGCCCTATATATAAGCATACCGATGTGGATATTACATGTGGTGTTAATGAGGTTAGGTTCTTTACCAAAGGAGGTTTTCAAATCATTTTCAAATCATTTTCAAATACTAAACTATATGAACTCACCAACCATGTGTTGACCTTTATTTTTGCATGACTTCTCAGGTGACGAACAGGTCAATTAGGAAGTCATTTCTTTTGGGCTAGGACTTCAGATAGAAGACTTAGCATTTTGGACCTGCATACTTTTGAAGACATCATTATACAATTTATTTTGTATATCTTGTGCAAATACAAGATAGTTATTTTATGATGTTTACAATAGATTTACATTGTTAAATTATAAACAATACTGATGTAATTTAACTTTGTAATTCTATTTTAATTAGCATTTCTCATTTATATCATGTGCAATGTAAACAATCTGATCACTTCTGATTATCACTCCCGATATCGCGCCCCGGGAACCTTCCGCTCGACGGGGACTCCGATCCTACCCCGCCGGCTCGGGGTGTGACAGATTGAATTCCACTCCAGCACGGCTGGCTAATCCAGGGATGGGTGACCTCCCTGGGAAGTTTTCACCCGGGTAACCAAAAGCAAATCCGTGAGCCCGGTGGGGCAGAGCGGACAATATCCAATACGGCCGGCTGTTACAGATGGTATCAGAGACAGGGGCCGAATCCATGTGATCAGCGGGGACGCTGATTCCCCAGTGGGGGAGGAATTCCACTCCAGCACGGCTGGCTAATCCCACATGGGTTGAGTAAGGGGAACGAAACTTCCTTATAAGAGGAAGTGGAGACCTTCTCTATTGGACGCGTTTTGGGCTTAGTTGGCTGTGGAGCACACGAAAACTCCATAGTTAAGCGTGCTCAGGTGGCAGCAATCCAGGGATGGGTGACCTCCCTGGGAAGTTTTCACCCGGGTAACCAAAAGCAAATCCGTGAGCCCGGTGGGGCAGAGCGGACAATATCCAATACGGCCGGCTGTTACAGATGGTATCAGAGACAGGGGCCGAATCCATGTGATCAGCGGGGACGCTGATTCCCCAGTGGGGGAGGAATTCCACTCCAGCACGGCTGGCTAATCCCACATGGGTTGAGTAAGGGGAACGAAACTTCCTTATAAGAGGAAGTGGAGACCTTCTCTATTGGACGCGTTTTGGGCTTAGTTGGCTGTGGAGCACACGAAAACTCCATAGTTAAGCGTGCTCAGGTGGCAGCAATCCAGGGATGGGTGACCTCCCTGGGAAGTTTTCACCCGGGTAACCAAAAGCAAATCCGTGAGCCCGGTGGGGCAGAGCGGACAATATCCAATACGGCCGGCTGTTACAGATGGTATCAGAGACAGGGGCCGAATCCATGTGATCAGCGGGGACGCTGATTCCCCAGTGGGGGAGGAATTCCACTCCAGCAAGGCTGGCTAATCCCACATGGGTTGAGTAAGGGGAACGAAACTTCCTTATAAGAGGAAGTGGAGACCTTCTCTATTGGACGCGTTTTGGGCTTAGTTGGCTGTGGAGCACACGAAAACTCCATAGTTAAGCGTGCTCAGGTGGCAGCAATCCAGGGATGGGTGACCTCCCTGGGAAGTTTTCACCCGGGTAACCAAAAGCAAATCCGTGAGCCCGGTGGGGCAGAGCGGACAATATCCAATACGGCCGGCTGTTACAGGAGTGGATGCCGGTTTTGACTCCATCATTTTGAACTTGTTCAAAATGTCTGTGACGTATTTTCTTTGGTAAATCAGCACACCCTTAAAATCCTGCTTCACCTGCAGACCTAGAAAGAAGGTCATTTCTCCCATCGCGCTCATCTCAAACTTCTTATTCATTACCCCCTCAAATTCTTTGCACAATGCTGAGCTTGTGGAGCCGAAAATAATGTCATCCACATAGATTTGGACTAGAATTAAATCATCCTTATCCTTGCAAACGAACAAAGTCTGATCAATGGCTCCACGGGTATATCCATTTGCGAGCAGGTGATCAGTAAGCGTAGCATACCATGCTCGTGGTGCTTGATAAAGGCCGTAAAGAGCTTTGTCTAACTTGTAGACATGCTCTGGATACTGAGAATCTTCAAAACCAGGGGGTTGGCACACATAGATTTCTTCCTTTACTTTTCTGTATAAGAAAGCTGTCTTCACATCCATCTGATATACCGTGAAGTTCATATAGGAGGCGTAAGCCAAGAAAATTCGAATGGCTTCAAGTCGTGCAACTGGCGCAAAGACTTCCTCATAATCTATCCCCTCCTGTTGATAAAAGCCTTGAACCACCAACCTTGCTTTGTTTCTGATAATGACTCCAGAGTCATCTCTTTTATTTCTGAAAACCCATCTGGTTCCTATAGGCAGTTTTCCTTTGGGCAGGGGAACCAGATTCCATACTTTAAGTTTCTGAAACTGCATCAGCTCTTCCTGCATTGCTTCAACCCAGCTGGACTCTTTGAGAGCCATTTTAACATTCTTGGGCTCAACCTGCGAGATAAAACAAGAATATAAACATGAATTAGTTGGACCAGATTGACTTCTGGTAGTCGTCTCTTCAGGCAAGAGGTTCTGAGCTGTAATGGTTCTGCTTCGAGTGAGAACACCTTCCGAGAGAGGTCCAATAATATTTTCAACTGGATGATTCTTGTTTATACTGAGTGTTGGCACTTCTTCCACAGCTAGATTGTCTAGCAAGTTGCTGAGATTATTCACTTGATCTATACTTGAAGAAGAGATGTTGTCGGTATGAGCATTTTCACTTGACTCGGTTCCTTGATCCACACAATGTTCCTCAGGAATGCTATCTGAGAACAATGGATTATCAAAGGTCTGGTGGGAGGAAGATGAGATTTGATCAGCTTCTGGAAGTGGTTGAACAGACTGCGAAGTGTCTGGTTTCGATGGGAGAACTTCTTGTACTGGGGTCGGCTGAGCTGGAGGGTCACGATTGTACATGCCAGGAGGATCAACTGTCAAAAGATTAGGATCACATGGAACATAGTCAACTCTATAGTCCACATCATCACCTTTGTAGAAATCATCGGTCTGCTTGGATGTTTCAGGATTCTCGGATGTATTGTTAAAAGGCCTGAAAGTAGAATCATACTCAAATAACCAGTTTGGACCAGAACCAGCATCTGTAGAGTTCATTTCTTGCCAATCTATGTAGTATGATTCCACGATCATCCGAGTCTTCTTGTTGTAAACTCTGTAAGCTGCTTTCTCGGATGAGTAACCCACAAAGTAACACTCATCTGCCTTATCATCAAACTTGTGATTGGGCTCTGTATGAAGAAGAGTGCATGGACATCCAAATGACTTGAAGTGGCCAACTTTGGGTTTCTGAATGAAGAGAATTTCATAAGGAGTCTTCTGATGTCGCTTTTTCAAAAGTGCCCGATTCTGTACATAACATGCAGTGTTAACAGCTTCGGCCCAGAAGAAGATTGGCAGCTTAGATTCTGACAGCATTGTTCGTGCAGCTTCTATAAGCGTTCTGTTCCTCCTTTCAGCAACTCCATTTTGCTGAGGTGTTTTGGCTGCATTGTACAGCCTACCTATCCCTTTCTCATCACAGAAATCTATAAGAGTATGATTTCTAAATTCAGTTCCATTATCAGTTTTAATCACCTTGACCTTTAGATTCTTCTGATTTTCAATCAAGGTAATGAACTTCTTCGGAATCTATGGAGTTTCATCTTTCTTGGCCAGAAAGAATACCCAAGTGAATCTGGAATAATCATCTGTCACAACAAGACAATATGAATTTTTCCCAATACTCATTACGTTAACCGGTCCGAAGAGATCCATATGAAGAAGTTGAAGAACTGAAGAGATAGAATTGAACAATTTAGGCTTGTGGGGTCTCTTGTGTTGTTTCCCTTTGGCACAAGCGATACATTTCTCAATAGTGGAGAAATCTTTAGAAGGTAGACCAATGACGTGATCTCCCTTAGCGAGTCTGCTCAGATTCTTAAGATTTACATGACCCAGTCGCCGATGCCATAACAGACAATCATGCTCCGATGCCTTTGAGAACAAACAAGTGTTCTCTGTAAATGAATCTGAGTTCATATTAATAATATAGGCATTGTTTATCCTTGGAGTTCTCATCAGAATCCACTTCTCAGGCACTACAAAGCTAGGCTTCAGAATAAGACATTCTTTGTTTGTGAAGTGTGTGGAAAAACTCTTATCACAGATTTGAGAAACACTCAGAAGACTGTGATTGAGCTCTTCAACATAGTACACATCTTCAAAACTAAGAGTTCCATTTGTGACCGTGCCCTTCATGCTTATCCTTCCTCCCTTGTCTCCAGCAAATGACACATAGCCTCCATTGAATGGTGTAACTTCATGCAAATGAGAGATATCCCCAGTCATATGCCGGGAACAGCCACTATCTACATACCAAACATGTTTAAGCTTGCTTGGCTTTCCCTGCATAGTACACATTCAACTAATGAGAAACCGGTACCCAAATCATAACAGATTTAGGTACTTTGGTAATAGTATAGACTCTGTCCTTGGGTTTGGGTTTGGGTCTGTTTTTGAGCCTGTCTGAATTGTGCTTAATGTGTTTTGTCATGCTTCCACCGCCCTGGTTAACTGGTTTTATCTTAGTTTTGAAAATCCTTGGTGTCTGCTTATGAAAACCAGATTGTGTTTTGTTTGATTTTTTATGTCTTTTTGCAGTGGAAGGAGTCTGAGTCTGAGTCCCCTTTTGAGAGGTTGCCTTAGGCTTGGAGGATGGTACGGTCCTCACATGTTTGTTAACCGGTTTAGCCTTAGGGATGACCTTCTGATTCTTCCCATAAAAGAATTCAGTAGGTCGGTGCAGACAGTGTCTAGCAATGTGGCCTGGTTTCCCACATGCATAACAGCAGACTTTTTGGTGAAATTCAATTGGGTCAAAGGGCTTTACATCACAGTTACTTTGACTAGAGGATGAGTTTGAAGAAATTTGTTCCAATGACCCAGTTGGAATATAAGGTTCACAGTTAGGGTTCAACTGTGAACTTTCCTCTTTAGTAACTGTGGAATGAGCCGGTGCAGTCTGTGCTGTCAAAGGAGAGAAGGTTGATTTTATAGAAAACGTTTTTTGAAAATGTTTCAACATATCATTAAGATTAATGTCAATTTCATCGAATTTTCCAACAAAATCAGTTTTTGGAACAAAAGATGATTGTCTTGTAGATGTTGAACAATCTGTGCTCCTCCCAGCACTTCTTTCTACCTTCTCTCCTCTAAACCTGCAACACTTAGTTTTTCTGCACAAACCTTAGAATCATTAGTCATAACAGGTTCAGCTGTGAGCATAACCGGTTTGGTGGGGAAATCACAAGCACGACTAGAATCCAATTCCAAGTCATCAACAGATGTGTTGATCCTTGGCATGCATGAGTAATTATGGTTAAAGGGTGGTGCACACTCCTTAAAACCAAGACCCTTATTATCCCTCTTGAATTGTATGCTTACCATGTTTTCTAAAACTTTGCTTGAATAATCAAATTGTTCACATTTTACTGAAAGTTTAGAAAGTTGAGTTTTGGCTTGGTCTAGCTCCAAAGTGAGTTCATCGATTTTGCGTCTAGCATCACGATAGTTGGACTCTTTATCACTTAAAAGTTCTTTTAGCCTTGCCACATCCCGACCCTCAGCTTCAAGTTTCCTTTTAAAAATTCCTTTATTTTTAAGAAATTATGAGTTAAAGTATTTAAGTTTGTTTAATTCTTTGATTAAAGATTCATTGTGTGACCTGTACTTAGATACTTTATTTATGCATGAGGTAGAGCAAAGATTTTCAGTTACCTCCTTCTGTTTGTTGTCCACCTCGGCCATGAATGCATGACTCAGAGTCAGCTCTAGTTCCTGCACCTGATCACTCCAATCATAGGAGTCAGTCTCATGAGTCACCAGTGCTTTAGATGTGCTAGCACTTCCTCCCGCAGCTGCAGTCACAGATTTTTCTTCAGTCTTCTTTTCTCCTTCTTTAGCCACTTTCGGCTGCTTACATTCTCTGGCAAAGTGACCCGGTTGGTCGCAGTTGTAACATCGCAGCTTTGATTTATCAAAACCAAGCTTCTTTCCAGGATTGTTTCCAAAGCTATTTCTTCCATATCGCTTGACGAACTTCTTTGCTCTAAACACTGCCATTGCCATCTGCCATGAGATATCCATTTCTTCAACATCAGCTGGATTGATCTGCTCTAGATTGTCTTGAGTGAGATTGGATGGAGCCAATTCTCCTGCTATGAAAGCATTGTAACTGTTCATGAATCCTTTAAACAGCAGCAGATTCTCTTCGCTTTCTGGATTGACTTTAGGCACTGATCCGGTTTGTCCAGATGATAGGAATGCAGTCTCAAAAGGAATTGTATGAGATGAAGAAGGCAGATAGTGCTGCATTCCTGATGATTGAAGATTGATTGCTGACAGAAGGGCAGAGTTTTCAGATACAGGAGCAATGCCCATTGAGATGGCATGATTCAGTGCTCTCTGCTTATCATCCATATCATAGGAGTTGATGATTGAGATCAGCTCACTCAAAGAAGTCTTGTACATATCTTTGGTCCTTTTGATTGTTGTACAATTTGAATTCCAAGTGTAAGGTAATGAGTTCAGCAGCTTCTTGTTCACCTCTCCCTTGGTCATCTCAATTCCAGAACTAGTCATCTCAGTCATCAGATGTGTGAATATGTTAAGTTGTGCTTCAAGAGACTCTCCCTTGATGTGATTAAACATGTTAAACCTCTGCCTGAGCATATCCTTCCGACTTTCTCGCATGTCCTCATTTCCTTCAAATCTTTCAACTAAGGCATTCCAGAGTTCCTTTGCAGTTTTGTGCTCCTTAAATCCGTGAGCAACATCAGTCGATAAAGCCATTGTAATCGAAGCATACGCCTTTTCATCCTTTTCCATCATGAGTATGTCATTGTCGGTGTACAATTCCGGATCCTTGGGAACAAGAGGACCATTGATCTCACTCTGGTATGAGGGTACATAGGAACCCTCCTCAATCGATCTCCAAAGCTTTGGATCGGTATACTTGATGAATGACTGAAATCTGAACTTCCAATCTTGGAAGTTATCTCCTGACACGAGCCTTGGTGGCTTTGTTCCGGTGCCGATCTCATCGTCCAGATTGAGCAAGTTGGACAAATTTGTCAGATTCTTTGAAGCCATGATGAATCAGAAAATTTTCTAAGTCTAGTACACGAATTCCCTGTAGCTCCCTGTAGATACTGCTCAAAGTTAAACAGACAAATTGGTACTCGAAACTCCTTGTAATCAAAAATATCCCTGTACTCGAAAATCTTCTTGTACTCGAAAATTCTATTGTACTCGAAATCCTGTGTGTATTCGAATCTGACTCTGTATTCGAAATTCTGTAGTCGAACTCCTCTTGTACTCGAAAAGTATTTATACTTCAAACACTCTAACTATACTCGAAATAGCTGAACTCGAAAATTCTGAACTCGAAAATACTTAAGAAAAATTTTATAAAAAATATTTCTTAAGATTTGGAGTCCCAAATTTACATAGTAGCTAGATGGAGTAGAGAAGAATGATAAAGTATAAAACTTGCTTCAGAAAGTTGTTACCTTGATGATGAAAAGAGCACTCAATCTCTAATACCACTTGTAGGTCCTTAAACTGATCAAGATCCAAACTTTATCTTCATAATCATCATCGTTGATGTCTAACGAGTGCGGAATCCAGGTTAGAATCAAGAAAGCAATAAGAAAAATGCAAACTTTTATAAAATCTGAAAAGTTCGAGTACAAGTGCCTCAATACATCTAGAGAGCAAATGCCTTGGGATTCCAACCTAAACCTGTACAAAATACGTCTATTTATACTAGGCCTAGGAGTACACGAAATCTATTACAAAAGTTCGAGTACACGATCAGTTCGTGTACTCGAAATACTGTACACGAATTTTCATCAAAAATCTGATCTTTGACTCTTCCGCGTTGATTTTATCAGTCTTCATCGTGTAGTGGGCTCTACACTGGGCATAGCCTACAGTTGAAGGTTTCTGTTAAGCAGGTTGTGGCCTATGGCCAGGCCGTGGCCTAAGGCAGGGGGTGTCCAGAATTGCTCGTTTTGGTCGTTTTATCATGTTTTGGGATCCAATAACCTTCCGTTACGAACCAAAAAGTATACATAGGTGTTCTTACTTAGTTCTGACGAACTAATGGTGATTTAAATGTGGTGTTTTGTAGGTGAACTTAAGGGGTGAAGGCGGAAGTGATCGGATTGCTTGAAATGACTCGGATCGAAATGTGTTTTAGGTTTTATTCTGTTAGTTAAAAACAAAGGTTTTGTGGATAGTTTTGATGTCAATGGGGTTTGTTGAATGTTTAACTAACATTAAATCTTTTGGAACTTAGATAAAAGTGTTAATATGCACTTGTTTATTAAAGAAATCTGGGACCTAAAATTTTTTCTTGTTTTAAACACGTGTTATGCGTGTGTGGGTTTTCGGGCTTACATAATTGGTGGCAGGCTTGGCAGCAACAATAGCTTTATTCCTTCCCTTGCTGTTATAAGCCCGATTCTTGGAATTGGACTTTCTAACACCAGCAGATCGAACTGTCAAATACTTGATTGACCTTGCTAGGTACATTCATCTCAGCCGTCTTCAGCATCCCATGCAGTTCAGGCACAGTCTGTTCCAAAGCATTCATATTGAAGTTCATTACAAACTGGTCGTAAGACTTTGGGAGACAGTTCAATATGAAATCCGCTGCCATTTCATTTGACAGGGGATAACCAAGTTTACTTAGTTGGTCGATGTACCCTTTCATCGTAAGCACATGAGCACTAATTGACGAGCCTTCTTGCATTTTCCAGCCGATAAGCTGCTTCATTGTGTCATAGCATTTTGATGAGCTTGTTTATGAGACATGCCTGTAAGTTGTTGGATTATGTCAAAGGCACTTATGTCTTCCATGTTCTTCTGAAGATCAGAAGACATGGTGGCTTGCATAAGGCAGGCTACCTCAATAGCATCCTAGTTATGCTTTTCCCAGGCTTTACAGGCAGCAGCCATATTACGTTCAGGCTAATTAAGAACTGAACCTTCCGGTACATAGTGCTTTTTCGCAAACTTGAGAACAATTTTCAAGTTGCGATGTCATTCGAGAAATTTGGTGTCATTCAGCTTATCTTTCTCACGTATGGACTTGAGAACGAAGAAGGAGTTGCTTTCATGAGACATCTGTTAATATAAGCAAAATAAATAATTAGTATTTTTTATGTTTAATCCTTATTTAATTAATGACCCATTAACAGTAATAAGAATAAGGATTGAGAATCTAGATGTATCAGTCACTAATGGTAGCTGTGGCACACGATATTAGTAAGTGATATTAGGTAGACTGACAATGTTTGTCAATTGTGAAAAATGCACAACTCTCAATTATGAGGCCACAAAGACAACTTGTCTATTTAGTGATAAGTTTTGCCTCATCTATGCTCACTTTTATTTCCACACAGCTATGGCATGTAACAAGATATGAAAGTAATAGTCGTCCTAAAACAAGTACATGTGGAAGAGCCGAATGTGTCAACGGAAACTCTTGCACCTTGTAGGACAAACTACACACCAAGTGCGGTGTTGTGGCTCCAAACACTGGTGTTTCGCATTATTCTTCAAGTGTCCCTAATAATGGGATATCATAGACTATTGATTTCATATATATGGGATTCAATTTTAGTTTTTACCAAATAAGGGTCAAACACAACGAATGATCTAATCATACGTTCATTGTAAAAACCAGTTTTACTATATTTAATGTTGTGACATTTGTGATGAACCCTTTCATCTTTCAGGACACTTAATTTTAAATAACCTATTAAAACTATGTAAGTCGCGACTTGTATAATCATTCAAAAGTTAATAGTTAATCTATTAAGTTTTTGAGTTTTAATACAATTTTAGATTGTAGAAACTCATTGGTTATATATTTTTAAAACAAACCATTTGTTTTATAAAACTTTTACAAGTTGCAAAATTGATTAGTTTTTGAACTTGTTACATTTTCATGCGATTATGTTTTAAAACTCCTTTTAAAATCTTTTTGGTATTTGGTTGGTATGTTATAACATTTACGAAATAAAGCAACCACAATATCAAATAAAATAAATATGTAAATCATAAGGCCAAATTGTGTTTGATTTTGCTAAAGTCAAGTAGCAAAACAAACTAGGTCACGGGGTCACAACACACAATCAACCACAATGATGAATCTAGTGCATCTTGTGATCTTGAGCTGCTCCCACTGGCCTCCAAATCCGTGCTTCTTGATCTTGATTCTTCAGTTTTGTCTTTAGGTTTTTTGTCATTGCCATATTTATAAGAAATTGAAATACATAATGAGAAAATACAAACCCTATTTGTGACACCCCGTAATTTCCAGGTCAGCTTGTTATTTATTTAAATGTTTATTTAAATGCTTTATGTACACGTGGCACTAGAATTAGTTTAATTTAGTGTGACACGTGGCACGACAGTACAAACACTGGCACACAACTAGATAATTCGAGAATTATCAGCAAACAGCACACACGTGTCAAAACACACGAATGTTGGTGAACATCACAACACTTAAGCACAGAAACACCTCACAAGTCAATTATGGCTAGTAATTGACTAATGGAGTCCAAACGACGCTCGAACGATGTTCTACAGTCGAGAAACGGGCGAGAATGGGCCAAGAACAACAAAATAGGCTTTGGGCCTGAAAAATGGGCCAGGCGCAACGCCTGACCCGGGGACATGAATTCTGGCGATGCGCGCGGATGAGTCAAGTGGGCGCCACATCCGGCGGCCCCGCGCGGTACGCCTGGCACCACTCCCTCTCGTCAGGCGATACGCCTAGGGACACAGAGATGCCAAACAGCTTTTTAAGCCCCCAAGATCATCATCACACCTACTATCATCATTTTACTCGACCACACATGCCACCATTCGACCATAACCGACCCAGAGGCTCTGCTACACCCTTCTTCAATCTCTAGAAAGCTTTTGGAAGCCATAGAAGCCCACCTTTGAAGCTTGGAAGTCCATTAGAAGCTTGAAGGAAGGATTGTAAAGCTTGAGGATCATCATCACCACTCAAAATCGTGGTCCAGGAGCTTGAGAAGTTGTTATCAACATTACTCATCAATTCTTGGAGCATTTGAGGTAGTTCTTGTGGCTAAAACACTCATTTTCACATCACTACACACACATGCAAGTGTTAAAACTCACATGCAAGCACCCTTGATGCTCATACACGATATTATGTTCTGGGTTTGATGATTTAAATGTGTTTTATGATGATCTATGGTGTTATTATGGTGATTTGTGACGATCCAAGATGTTGCATGCATATTTCTATGCTTGAAATGACGATTTATGACATTATAATGCCATGCATGTATGATCCATGATAGTTAGGATGATTTTGAGCATATAGATTTGCTTCTTGATGATATTGGAAGATGATTTCATGATTAGATAATGTTAAAATGGTTTATTGATGACTATTTCTATTTTTAGTAACTTTTGTTTTACAAAATGGTGATTTGGTTAAGATGATGAGCATGCATGTATTTAGAAATGTTATTTGAATGTATTTAGATGATATTGATGTTTAGAATATGATTTAGAAGTTGATTATGTTCTTATTGACATGGTTACTATATTTAGTAACTTTTCGGGTCAAAATCTTGTTAGATGACGTTTTGGACCATGTTCGTATGTTTAAATGATGCTAGATGACTTAATATGATGATTTGTGTTATAAAAATTGGTTTAGAAATGTTAGAATGGTTGTTTTTATGAAAAACCACAAAGTTACTATTTATGGTAACTTTATTTTTACAAAAACTGATTTGCAAACATGTTGTATTATTTGGGCATGCTAAATGACTTAGTATGTTATACCATGATGATTAGATGCTAAGTTAGATGGTTTCCGATGTCACGTATGCTATAAATGGAAACTTTCCATTTTAGGAAACTTTTGTGTGCTAACATGATGAAAACGACTTATGTGAATCCGTATGATGATGTGCTATGTGTTAACATGATCACGTAGGACAAATGAGCATGCTAGAACTTTAAAACTGTTATGCTTTGTGAACTTTCCAAAAATGAAAACTTACTATAAATAGTAAGTTGTCCATAGACGCGACTTGCGCGATTTGCACACGACGAGCACTTACACATTTGCTACACGATTCACAACCGTCACACGGTTCACCAACGGGTCGTTGACTTGACCCGGTCAACTTTGGTCAACTCTAGTTAAACACGGTCAAACACGGTCATTGTGGACCAACACAGTCAAACACGGTCAATGTGGACCAACACGAGCAAACACGGTCTCTGTGGACCGACACGGACAAACATGAACAACCAAGGGTTGTTGCACACAAACACGAGCACAAACACAAACACTAGCACGGTCACATACACAAACTCACGTACGATGTACGATATAGGTTGCCGGTGACCGACGCGCTACTTTCTCGAGGAGCTTACGCGTACTTTCATTCACATCACTAAGGTGAGTTTACGGCCCCTCTTTACTCTTTTCAAACGCTTTTAAATAGGGGGAGAATACTAGTTACATCGAGTCAAACATTTATTACTGTACAAACGTTTTAGTGTATGCTGGTTTATTGGACAAACATTAAGTGTTGAACTCGTAACAAGTCCTCACAAAGTCTTACCGTTAATGTACGAACAACGTGGTAGATTTGGATGGATCCATTAGGGTATGACCAACCCCACGGGGCACAATGTTGACTGGGTGTCATAACCCGTGCAAACTCTGACCTAATTTACTGTGTGTACGAGACACAGTGGTGGCAAGGACAAACAGGTCTAGTTTGGTAGTGACACACTGACACTTGGAGCCTAGGGCTCGATACTAACATTTGATAAACAGCATGACACACTTATATTACTATATGTATATCAAAACCTGTGAACTCACCAACCATTGTGTTGACACTTTTCTAACTTGTATTCTCAGGTAACTAGCAAGGCTAGCATGAGGACATGAATGCACATCTTAAGGACGAGCATTAGGGACTTACATGCATTCTGTCATAACTTTTCAAAAACAATTTAACTTTCATTCTGTTTATGACAATGTTGTATTAAACTTATTTCATTCCGCTGCATGTATCAAACTTAATTATTTTCCGCTGCTATGAATTACTTTTCCGCTACAAACCGTTTTGTAATGTGTAAGTGTCAAACATGGGATTTGTAAACGCATATAGAGGTGTTCTATATGACCTTGAGCTGTGATTCTGGCCACGTCACACCAACGTGGAATGACACCACGAGTGGAAATTTGGGGGTGTGACAGACTGGTATCAGAGCCTTGGTTATAGAGAACTAGGTTTGCATGTAGTAAACTTAGACTTTAGCCATTGCTCAAACTTTAGACACTACACATAGAATTTTCACATTGATGATGTTATTGCTTATGTTATTACAATTGATTACTAACTTGAGACTTACAGGATGGCCGACAACAACAACGCTAACAGGAACTCAGACCGACTCCCAACCACTGATGATATGGCTGCAGAGAGCCGGCGACGAGTCCACAACATAGTGGCACAGGTCGATGCCGAGATGGATAGACGGGCTCGACAGGCGGCACGAGCTTGACATTGGGGATGGCTTCCCACGATGATACAGGAGTGGATTATCGGGGAGCGGGTACCTCCATACCGTTATCCCGGCGATACCTCGCCAGGACATCGACTACCGCCACTTGGGGTGCCACTGGAGCAGGCCTTCGCAGCACATGTGGCTTGCACATGACAGGAGATCTGGAGGAACGGGGAACTGTCGGACGAGGTCCGCGTTCTTCGAGAAAAAAGCGACCGCCTGGAAAGGCATAACGAGAGGTTAGAAGAGCAGGTGGAGGCCCTACGTCTCCAGGTATCCCAGCTCATGAGTCAGCATGGGCAGATGGTGGACATCATGCAGGAGCATGACGTACGTATCACGGAGAATCGAGTCGCCACTGAGGAGACTCAAGCGCTGGTCCAGGCCAGCGACGCCATGCTGAACGCATGGACTGCACAGTTCATTGAGGAACCACCACATGATGATGGTCCTCAATTTGAGGTTAATGACCTCGAAGGGAAGGATTTTGATGAGGATCCTGAGGAGGACGAGGATGATGATGACGGAGCAGACAATGACATTTCACATGTTACCATGGACTCGAATTAGATAGGTTACTTTATTTTGTATTTCTTTCGGTATTTACCTAGACGAGCAGGGTGTGCTCGAAGAACTCATGTTATTATTTTCTTTTGAAAATTATTGTACTTCAATCTTTATTTAATGAGAATTATGCTTTGTCTTACTTATTGTATTTTGACCATGATTGTTTGATAACATAACATATGAGTTGACAACTAACATGACATCTGACCTGACATCTGACATGACATTGGCTAACCCTCTAACATGTGCTAACTAATACTCTATCCCTTATGTATAGAAAGATACATGGCGGGAAGAGGACCGTACGCGCGTCCTGCTAGGTGAACACTGGATGCCGCTGTTATCAAAATGATGGTTGACCGACGGGTCAACAAGGCGATTGCCGATTATGAAGCAAGTCGCCAACATAGCGAAACTAGTGGAAACAACAACGGTACTAACACTTGCCTAACGCAACTAACATAGTGTATCTAACACGATACTAACACACGACACTGGTTTCTGACACACAGGGTCAAACAGCAGTAATGGGAAAGGATGTTCCTTTAAGTCCTTCTTGAACTGCCACCCACACAAATTCAAGGGGACTGAGGGAGCTGTTGGGATGCTCCTCTGGATAGAAAAGGTTGAGTCTGTATTCGCCATGTACGACTGTGCAGAGGAGAACAGGGTTAAATATGCGACCGGTACACTGGAGGGACCAGCTCTCACATGGTGGAACACCCATGTGCAAACTCTAGGGTTGGACGGTGCCAACTCAATGCCGTGGGCTGATTTCACCCGGCTGCTGCAAGAGGAATACTGTCCTCGTGATGAGATCAGGAAGTTAGAGGCCGAATTCTGGGTACTCAAAATGGTGAGATCTGAAATCGAGCAATACTGCACTCGATTTCACGAGCTATGTAAGCTATGACCGGCAATGGTCACGCCGGAATACAAGAAGATCGAGCAGTTCATTAGTGGGCTACCCGAACAGATTCAGAGTATGGTGACTGCATCTGACCTCACCACCATCCAACCGTTGATCCGATTAGCCCACAAACTAACTGACCAAGCTGTAGCTCAGGGCAAGCTACCCAAGCGAGGCGAACACCTGAAGCCTCAAGAAAGCCAGAAAAGGAAGTGGGAACCCAGCCACCACCAATCTCATTAACCCCAACAACAACAACGATCTGCACCTGCCAGAGCATTCACTGCCACCCAACCCGATGACAAGGGAAAGGGTGTGTACCAAGGGAAGTACCCACTGTGTAACCGATGTTCATATCATCACTTCGGGCAATGTGAACGGTATCGTTGCCTAAAGTGCGGGCGACATGGCCACATGGCCAAGGATTGTAGATCCAAGTTCCCTACCAACAACAACAACAACTTCAACCAGAACAACAACCAGAACACCCTTCGAGGGTGCTATGAGTGCGGAAAGCCGGGTCATATGAGGAGGGACTGCCCCCAACTGAAGAAGGCCAGAGGAGGAGCGGCTAAGGGTCGAGCTTTTGTGATTGGCTCGGGAGAAGCCAAGGACGATCCAAACATCGTGACCGGTACGTTTCTTTTAAATAATGTCTATGCTAGCATATTATTTGATACCGGTGCCGATAGGAGCTTTATATCTAGTGAGTTTAGTAAATTACTAGATATTACACCAACACCACTAGACTACAAGTACACTGTAGAGTTAGCCGACGGCAAACTAATTGAAACACTACACGTCTTTCGAGGATGCGTCATGGTGTTGGCGGATCACGAATTCGAAATCGACTTAATGCCGGTGACACTCGGAAGTTTTGATGTGGTCGTTGGAATGGATTGGTTATCCGCTAACCAAGCCGAGATCGTATGCAATGAGAAGATCGTACGAGTGACATTGCAGAACGGAGAACAGATTTCGATTCAAGGGGAAAGACGGGGAGTACCACTGAACATCATGTCATGCATGAAGGCGAACAAGTATCTACAAAAGGGATACACTGCAATACTAGCCCTTATCGCAGAGCAACCGAAGAAGGAGAGGAAGATTGAGGACATCGTTGTAGTCCACGATTTTCCCGAAGTATTCCCCGAGGATCTACCTGGACTACCCCCAAAACGACAAGTCAAGTTTCAGATAGACCTCACCCCGGGAGCAGCACCGATTCCCAAAACTCCATACCGACTAGCACCAACTGAGATGCAAGAACTGTCTAACCAGTTGCAGGAACTGCTAGACAAGGGATTTATCAGACCGAGCTTCTCGCCTTGGGGAGCACCGGTCTTATTTGTAAAGAAGAAAGACGGATCATTCCGTATGTGCATCGACTATAGAAAGCTGAATAAGGTGACAATCAAGAATCGATACCCATTGCCACGAATCGATGATCTGTTTGACCAGTTGCAAGGGTCAAGCTACTATTCTAAGATCGATTTAAGATCGGGTTACCATCAACTAAGGATACAAGAGAATGATATTCCTAAGACAGCCTTCAGAACTCGATACGGACACTACGAATTTTTGGTTATGCCCTTTGGACTGACCAATGCACCAGCTGTATTCATGGACCTCATGAATAGAGTGTGCAAACCTTACCTTGACAAATCCGTAATAGTGTTCATTGACGACATTCTGATTTATTCGAAGAATCGGGACGAACATGCTGAACACCTGAGGCTAGTCTTGGAATTACTGAAGGAAGAGCAACTATACGCGAAGTTCTACAAGTGCGACATTTGGATTCGCGAAGTCCAATTTCTTGGACATGTGGTTAACAAACAAGGAATACACATAGACCCTGCCAAGATTGAAGCCATCAAGAACTGGGAAGCACCCAAGACTCCGACTGAGGTGCGACAATTCCTAGGTCTGGCTGGGTACTACCCAAGATTCATTGAAGGATTTTCAAAGATTGCCCAATCACTGACATCCCTGACCCATAAGGATAAGAAGTTCGATTGGAGCGACAAGCAGGAAACTGCTTTCAACTTGTTGAAGCAGAAACTATGTACTGCACCCATCCTATCCCTACCGGAAGGATGCGATGATTTCGTGGTGTACTGCGACGCCTCGAAACAAGGACCCGGTTGTGTGCTGACGCAACACGAGAAAGTGATAGCATACGCATCACGACAACTGAAGGTGCATGAGAATAACTACACAACCCACGATCTTGAGTTGGGAGCTGTGGTATTCGCTCTAAAGATCTGGAGACACTACTTATACGGCACGAAATGCACTATCTTTACAGATCATAAAAGCCTACAACACATCTTCGACCAGAAGGAGCTAAACATGAGGCAACGAAGATGGGTCGAACTCATCGGCGATTATGATTGCGCCATCAAGTACCATCCCGGTAAAGCAAACGTAGTGGCTGACGCGTTGAGTCGGAAGGAAACAACAAAACGCGTACATGCCCTACAACTCACGATTCATTCTAAACTACCAAATCAGATTCGAATCGCACAACAGGAAGCTCTGAAAACTGAAAATCTCACCCTCGAAGCCATGCGTGGTATGGATAAACAGATGAAAGTAAAGGATGACGGAGCTTACTACTTAATGGATCGAATTTGGATTCCACACTACGGGGGACTAAGATAAGTAGTGATGGACGAAGCTCACAAGAGCCGGTATTCCGTAAATCCGGGCTCTGACAAGATGTATCACGATCTGAAGACAACCTACTGGTGGCCAAACATGAAAGCTGAGATAGCAACTTACGTGAGTAAGTGTCTAACGTGCTCAAAGGTCAAGGTTGAATACCAGAAGCCATCAGGGTTACTTCAACAACCGGAATTACCGATGTGGAAATGGGAACAGATTTCCATGGACTTCATCACTAAACTGCCAAAGACGGCAAGTGGTTGCGATACCATCTGGGTTATCGTAGACCGACTAACAAAGTCTGCACATTTTCTACCCATTCAGGAAACCGACAAACTAGACAAACTCACTCGGATTTACTTCAAGGAAGTGGTCACTCGACATGGAGTGCCAATCTCGATCATATCTGACCGCGACAGTCGATTCACGTCGCATTTCTGGAAGTCTTTGCATAAGGCTTTGGGTACGAGATTGGATATGAGTACCGCTTACCACCCGCAGACTGATGGGCAGAGTGAACGCACCATACAGATACTGGAAGACATGCTTCGGGCATGTGTTATCGATTTTGGCAATAGCTGGGAGACTCACCTACCGTTAGTTGAGTTCTCATATAACAACAGCTACCACACGAGCATCCAAGCTGCACCATTTGAGGCACTTTACGGGCGTAAGTGTCGATCACCCATCTGCTGGGCTGAAGTTGGAGACAGCTAACTGACCAGCCCAGAGCTTGTGCACGAAACGATGGAGAAAATCGTGCAAATACGCAAACGGATGGCAGCAGCTCGAGACAGACAGAAAAGCTACGCCGACAAACGACGCAAACCGTTAGAATTCCAGGTGGGAGACAGAGTGTTACTCAAGGTTTCGCCCTGGAAGGGAGTCATTCGGTTTGGCAAACGAGGCAAACTGAACCCTCGCTACATTGGACCTTTCGAGATTACCAAACAAATAGGCCCTGTGGCCTACGAGCTGAATCTGCCAGACGAACGGAGCAGCGTTCACAATGTGTTTCACATTTCGAATCTCAAAAAGTGCCTGTCTGATGAGACACTTGTTATTCCTCTCGAGGAAATCCAGATCGACGAGCAATTAAACTTCGTTGAAGAACCGGTTGAAATTATGGACCGGGAAACCAAGAAACTCAAGCTCAGCAAAATACCGATTGTAAAGGTGCGATGGAACAGACAAACACTGGCAACGTGAGTTGAATTTCGGGACGAAATTCTTTCTAACAAGGGGAGGATGTGACACCCCGTAATTTCCAGGTCAGCTTGTTATTTATTTAAATGTTTATTTAAATGCTTTATGTATACGTGGCACTAGAATTAGTTTAATTTAGTGTGACACGTGGCACGACAGTACAAACACTGGCACACAACTAGATAATTCGAGAATTATCGACAAACAGCACACACGTGTCAAAACACACGAATGTTGGTGAACATCACAACACTTAAGCACAGAAACACCTCACAAGTCAATTATGGCTAGTAATTGACTAATGGAGTCCAAACGACGCTCGAACGATGTTCTACAGTCGAGAAACGGGCGAGAATGGGCCCAGAACAACAAAATAGGCTTTGGGCCTGAAAAATGGGCCAGGCGCAACGCCTGACCCGAGGACATGAATTCTGGCGATGCGCGCGGATGAGTCAAGTGGGCGCCACATCCGGCGGCCCCGTGCGGTACGCCTGGCACCACTCCCTCTAGTCAGGCGATACGCCTGGGGACACAGAGACGCCAAACAGCTTTTTAAGCCCCCAATATCATCATCACACCTACTATCATCATTTTACTCGACCACACACGCCACCATTCGACCATAACCGACCCAGAGGCTCTGCTACACCCTTCTTCAATCTCTAGAAAGCTTTTGGAAGCCATAGAAGCCCACCTTTGAAGCTTGGAAGTCCATTAGAAGCTTGAAGGAAGGATTGTAAAGCTTTAGGATCATCATCACCACTCAAACTCGTGGTCCAGGAGCTTGAGAAGCTGTTATCAACATTACTCATCAATTCTTGGAGCATTTGAGGTAGTTCTTGTGGCTAAAACACTCATTTTCACATCACTACACACACATGCAAGTGTTAAAACTCACATGCAAGCACCCTTGATGCTCATACACGATATTATGTTCTGGGTTTGATGATTTAAATGTGTTTTATGATGATCTATGGTGTTATTATGGTGATTTGTGACGATCCAAGATGTTGCATGCATATTTCTATGCTTGAAATGACGATTTATGACATTATAATGCCATGCATGTATGATCCATGATAGTTAGGATGATTTTGAGCATATAGATTTGCTTCTTGATGATATTGGAAGATGATTTCATGATTAGATAATGTTAAAATGGTTTATTGATGACTATTTCTATTTTTAGTAACTTTTGTTTTACAAAATGGTGATTTGGTTAAGATGATGAGCATGCATGTATTTAGAAATGTTATTTGAATGTATTTAGATGATATTGATGTTTAGAATATGATTTAGAAGTTGATTATGTTCTTATTGACATGGTTACTATATTTAGTAACTTTTCGGGTCAAAATCTTGTTAGATGACGTTT
Organism: Mikania micrantha; assembly: GCA_009363875.1. Classification (NCBI taxonomy): domain Eukaryota; kingdom Viridiplantae; phylum Streptophyta; class Magnoliopsida; order Asterales; family Asteraceae; genus Mikania; species Mikania micrantha. The sequence goes on along the minus strand of CM018686.1, from coordinate 33,092,280 downwards.
TGGACCATGTTCGTATGTTTAAATGATGCTAGATGACTTAATATGATGATTTGTGTTATAAAAATTGGTTTAGAAATGTTAGAATGGTTGTTTTTATGAAAAACCACAAAGTTACTATTTATGGTAACTTTATTTTTACAAAAACCGATTTGCAAACATGTTGTATTATTTGGGCATGCTAAATGACTTAGTATGTTATAGTGTTATACCATGATGATTAGATGCTAAGTTAGATGGTTTCCGATGTCACGTATGCTATAAATGGAAACTTTCCATTTTAAGAAACTTTTGTGTGCTAACATGATGAAAACGACTTATGTGAATCCGTATGATGATGTGCTATGTGTTAACATCATCACGTAGGACAAATGAGCATGCTAGAACTTTAAAACTGTTATGCTTTGTGAACTTTCCAAAAATGAAAACTTACTATAAATAGTAAGTTGTCCATAGACGCAACTTGCGCGATTTGCACACGACGAGCACTTACACATTTGCTACACGATTCACAACCGTCACACGGTTCACCAACGGGTCGTTGACTTGACCCGGTCAACTTTGGTCAACTCTAGTTAAACACGGTCAAACACGGTCATTGTGGACCAACACAGTCAAACACGGTCAATGTGGACCAACACGAGCAAACACGGTCTCTGTGGACCGACACGGACAAACATGAACAACCAAGGGTTGTTGCACACAAACACGAGCACAAACACAAACACTAGCACGGTCACATACACAAACTCACGTACGATGTACGATATAGGTTGCCGGTGACCGACGCGCTACTTTCTCGAGGAGCTTACGCGTACTTTCATTCACATCACTAAGGTGAGTTTACGGCCCCTCTTTACTCTTTTCAAACGCTTTTAAATAGGGGGAGAATACTAGTTACATCGAGTCAAACATTTATTACTGTACAAACATTTTAGTGTATGCTGGTTTATTGGACAAACATTAAGTGTTGAACTCGTAACAAGTCCTCACAAAGTCTTACCGTTAATGTACGAACAACGTGGTAGATTTGGATGGATCCATTAGGGTATGACCAACCCCACGGGGCACAATGTTGACTGGGTGTCATAACCCATGCAAACTCTGACCTAATTTACTGTGTGTACGAGACACAGTGGTGGCAAGGACAAACAGGTCTAGTTTGGTAGTGACGCACTGACACTTGGAGCCTAGGGCTCGGTACTAACATTTGATAAACAACATGACACACTTATATTACTATATGTATATCAAAACCTGTGAACTCACCAACCATTGTGTTGACACTTTTATAACTTGTATTCTCAGGTAACTAGCAAGGCTAGCATGAGGACAGGAATGCACATCTTAAGGACGGGCATTAGGGACTTACATGCATTCTGTCATAACTTTTCAAAAACAATTTAACTTTCATTCTGTTTATGACAATGTAGTATTAAACTTATTTCATTCCGCTGCATGTATCAAACATATTTATTTTCCGCTGCTATGAATTACTTTTCCGCTACAAACCGTTTTGTTATGTGTATGTGTCAAACATGGGATTTGTAAACGCATATAGAGGTGTTCTATATGACCTTGAGCTGTGATTCTGGCCACGTCATACCCACGTGGAATGACACCACGAGTGGAAATTTGGGGGTGTGACACTATTCTATTACAACTTTGAGCCATCAAAATGGGCCAAACTATAATAAACCAAAACTGAAAAATTAAACAACTAAACAAACACAAGGTCGGGCCAGATTTACATATTCAATCATAACTTTATAATTAAACGGGGTAATTCTTTTGGTCAATTATAACTTTGACCAAATAATTAATTTTAACCAAATAATTAGTCAGATCTATATCTGGATCAGAAACTCAAAATATTAAACAATTTAGAGTTTGTGATCTGTAACCGGTTAAACTGACCAGATCCGATTTGCATGTTGTAAGCGTGACTCTGATACCACTATTGGGAATATTGGTGGTATTCGGTTTGACTTTTAGGTAAAAACGAGTTTGACCAATTACTATAATAAATCAATATTTAATATAACGCAGCGGAATTAGGGTTTCAAACTTTAACACTATTAAAGTTTCCAATTAGGATCATGGTTTGTTGGGTCTGGAGAAATCAAGACAGAACGGTTAATTTGGATAGAAGGAACGTAAACAAGAAGTATTGTGTATTCCTTGGTTAGGGAGCAAGGAATCACCACGAAAGCCACTGAAAAGCTCAAGATTATGAAGACACTCGAGATGACCCGAAGACTTTAGCAAATGATTATACGATTTATTTGTTTATTATTTATTATCATTTGTTGCACTTTATTTATTTTTTAGGGTTTAGGTCATGTGACACTATAAATAAAGATTATTCTCATTTGTAGAAAAACAACACAGACAAGAGAGTGTGTGAGGGTGTGCTTCAATGTAGTCTTGAGAGCTCTCCCCCATGAACTCCATGGATTCTTTATCCATGGAGTTTGAGAGCATGTGAGGGGTAGGTAATGTAATCTTGTTGACTAATGAATCTTATTTCTTTACATTATTAGTCGTTACATTACATCTCAGATTCGTTCTTGGTTGTGTTCTTCAACATCTTCACCCATCTTCAAGACTTTCTCTGTTCATCAGCTGCTTCATCTTCACAAATCGGGTAGGTCCTATTCCGCAACCGTTTTTACAATTGGTATCAGAGCCAAGTTCCCGAGACTATTAATTTGACCATTGATGATCTCAAACTTGTGCTCAATACCCTGATTTTGTGAATTTTATGAAAGTTCTTTGAAGATGCTTTTGTTACTGGGTTCATCAATTTATTTGGGTTTTTTTTTGTGGTTTAATTTGTTAAAACCTAAGTGGGCTCTGGCTCTCCCTAATCTATGCCAAAACCCCACCCAAATCTGATCTTCATCGGATGAGTTATCAAATATTTGTTCATTTGATAAAATGGAGGCGACTGATCATATGTGGGTTTCAACTCTATCATGCCAAAGGGTAAAGTACTTCCAAAATTGTGATCGAACGAACCAAAGGCTAATTTTTTTCTTTTCAAAAGTGATGTTATATGTTATCAACTTCTAAAGTATTGATTTGAGGATGCATTAGAACTTGGACATTACAGAAATAAACACTTAGGAAGTGGACATTGCATATCAAGAGAAGACATCATTAATATTCAGTCGCCTTCATTTGCATATCAAACACGGATTTAAAAGTAATCTAATCTACTGATGAGAAAAGATTATACCCTTTTGGTTAATAATTAACCGTTTGACACACCGAGGTTTAACGAACGAATGCTAGAAAATGAGCACGAACGGGTTCCTGGTTTACAATAGAAGCAGGAGATGCTTTGGATTGGTTGATCGGAATTCACAAACTATTTCCTTTTTCTTTCTGATGTTCGACATCAACAAATAGAAAAGGGATAAAAACAAAATCCTTGTTTTCTTCTTGAGATTCTCTACGGCAGCAAAAAAAAATTGGTTCCTTTTTTTTTTCTTTTTGACGGCAGCCCCAAAATTAAAAAACAACCTTTGTTTTTTTTTTCTTTTTTTTTTTACGGCCGTGTATTGCAAAAGATTTAGTATTAGGGTTATTTCAAAATTAATCTCTATTAATCTTATATTAGTCACTTTCGGGCCCTAAAGCCTAATATAGTTAGTTTATGTACAATATGCAGCATCAAGTCTAAAACCATATATAATTTATAACAATTATAAATTATAAATCCGTTCGTGAATACCGGTTAATCCGACGTCACCGCTGTGTATGGTCTAAATCCTACCTTTATGATCAAAAACCCAACTTTCCTGCATGAATCAAACATGCGTATGCTCACGTGGTTTAATATTTATTATTTATGTGATAAAAAATAATCCAAAATCTATCACAATTCCAAACTTAAAATTAAAATTAAAATTAAAATTAAAATAAATAATATGACGTAAACAAAAAGTCAAACAAACAAGCTATATAAACTTGATATTTTTCAATAAACACTAAAAATCTACTAATTAAAACGAAAATAAATAAATAAATAAATAAATAAATAAATAAATAAATAAAAAAGAAATGCTCATAAAACGGTCGATTTAATTGAGGTTCAATCTTTTCACATGCAAGCCTGGTTTCGACCCGGTCCACCATATGAAAACGAAGCACCCGAATTCTCATTGCTGCCCATAACTATATCATAACAATTCTTGTTGTTAACTTGGGTTTGGAAATATCCTGGAGTCCTTAAATTGTTGGATTCATCGATTATTTGAATATCTTTCACAAAACTTGCTTTCCCATACCCTTCCTCTGCAAAGTGACCACTGCCCATTTGGGTACTCGTATGATACCCGTCTTCGTGTGAGTTTATTATCTCCCCACCCCATTCTGCCATTGTTGCACCCTGGTTCATGTATGTGTACAGTGCCGCTGGCCAATATCCGACTACAGCCCCGTCAACACTCAACCACCAATCCCCACCCGTCGGGTCCTACCAAAAATTAAACGACAATATGATTAGAAATCCGTATAGAGGTTGGATCCGCTAACAAGAAGTTTTGACTAGAAACATATATAAATTTTAATTTTTTAAAAGCATCTGATTTGTAATTTTCTACTAGATTTATGTTATCGTACTGTGTAAAAATACGAAAGAGTAAAACACAGTGCAATTATATAAAAACTAAAATTCTGTAAAAAAATAAAAGTACGTTGAACAAAAATGAAATTTAGTAAAAATAAAAACAAATTAAGTTAAACAATAGTAAATTTTATGTTTTTGTATTTTTTTATATACCGGTATGTATATATGTAAAAAAATGTATTTGACAAAACATTAGTTATCCCTATAATATATATATACGTGGTCAAATTAATTTCAATAAGAAAATTGTGCATAAATTACTTACAAAAAGTAAAAAAAAAAAGAGATACGTTCTTACACTACAAGTATATAATCATTAAAAAATAAAAGACATTATATATACATATAATTAATTGGCATTTATTTAATATACACACACATGCGTTAATGATAATTAATGCAGGGATTTAAAGAAACTAAATATATATATACCCTCCAGACAAATAAGGTGATCTGATATTGAGAACCATCGGCTTGTGAAGTAGGAGATATGGTGCCTCCAATTGCAATACTATTGCCGGTTTGAACAAACCCTGGTTGGCAATCAAGATTATAACACACCGTGTTTCGATATCCATCATTCTGCTCCATCGATCAAAATATATATAATAATTTATAATTTTTATAAATAATAAAAAATTATAACTTTAATAATAGTATTGCATAATTAAACTTACAGTCCAGAAGACGAAGAACCTCGTATTGGCATCTCCATATATCACCGGAGCCACCTGCATGTTTCAAAAATATTAATGCAAAAACCTTTAATTAATTTATATATATTTTGTACGTGGGTTTTTTCCAAGGATGGAAGATATGAAAAGTTCGTTACCCTTTTTAATTATTTGATTGGAGAATCTATACTAATATAAAAAAAATATTTATCGACATGTTTAGTATTTACATCAATTTTCTTTTTTGTTATTTTTTTTTCACATGTCAGTGGTTACCCTTTTTTCTTGTTTATAGTTTGACACATGTATACGGGTGACGAGTCTCATATTTTTCTTTTGTCTCCCATGTTAAATAATAACTTTATTTCTTAAAAAATATTAATTTTTTATAATAATTAAATTATACATAATTTAATTAATTTTTATCCAAAAAAATTGTTTTACAATTTTTAAAATTTGTGTTTCTCAATATTTAATGTTTATTTATTTAAGTTAGTAATAAACTTTATAATTAATATAAGTAATTAACATATATACCTGCCAACCGGCTTCAATGGTATCCCCACCTGCTACTAACCATAATTGAGTCAAACTAAATTCTGTTTGTCCTTCAACCTTTGGATTCCAAACATTTATGGTTGCTTTTGATCCAAAAAACTGCCCATTTAGAGCTGCAACCGCATACTAAATACACTCCAATTAACTTCATTAATCTTAACGTACAACCAAAAAATAAAAATTTATAAAAACAACTTATATATGTAATTCAGACTTAATTAATAATTTACCTCATGAGGGGAATCAGTGTATAGTTAAGAATCATTAAAGAAACGACTCCTCTTTTTGTGCAGATTACTTATGACGGTTTGATCCACGTTCTTCTTCGTTCTTCGAATCGGGATTGTTCCTTTTGGGCATTTTCCATTTGAATGCCACAGTTGGACGATTCCTTTTCGCCCAACTTTTGTAGTGTTTGTCACGGATGACATACTGATTTTCTCATCCGTCATCAATTTTGGATAATAATTTGGCCTCATCTATCATATGTATATTGGAAATTAATTATAATTATTTTGAAATTATTACTATTTAACTATAAGTAAAACATGCAAACCTTGATGGTATGGTTTTTGAGCGATGGATTATTGAAAGCGGGTTGATGACATATATGAACACAATCAATAATGTCACCATCTGGGCTCTGTTGAGAATTTCTAATGGTCAGTTTCTATTATATTTTTGAAAAAAAAAAATACCGAAACTATTAAAAGAATATACATATACATAGATACACACACACACATATATATATATATATATGTATACGTATACGTATATGTATTATGTAACCTTGATGGATTTAAGTGGAGCTTTATTTAAAACTCTCTCTGTGGAACAATGAAGAATGTTTCTGCCTGCATGAGCTGCCTCAAACGAACACAACACCATCAAGAAAAGAAAAAACAATTTTATGCCAAACATTTTCTCCATCGAGATTGGTTTGTGTGGTAAGTTCGTCTGCAATTTGTGATTCCAAATTTCCCATGCAAAGTATTTATATAGAACGCTTGATATATGATTTTGAAATATAATGGATAAAGATTATCAAAAAATTAAGAAATAATAGCCGAAGTTTATGATAAGATTTTTAAATTTATGCTCATTATCTTTTTTTTTTTTTTTTGTAAAAAAACGGCGCTAATAATCTAAATTTAAGAAATCACTCGTATAGCATTTTCTGCTGGTATAATTATTTTTATAAAATTGTTTAAACATTTAATTAAATGTATTTAAAAGAAAGAAAATATTAATGATTGTATTCTTATTTATTTTCGTTAGTAAAATAAAATAGTGTTAAAAATTATTTCAGAAGGATTACTGTTCCGAGTAATATTATTTTCAAAATTTGAAATTACACAATTATCTTTGCCGTGTTAAATAAAATGATATTTGAAGTGATGATTATTGTCTCTTATGCTATTTTTTAAATTCAAGGGTTAAATTTGACAAATTCCCAACTCTGTTCAACGAAAGATTATAACTAGTTCAAATTCAAGCTTCGCCTATGATTTGTTCATAATCAAAGCTTAACGTGTAAATTTTATTTCTTTCAAAACATTTAAGCTCTATACTGAAATAAATACCACCAATGTATTGTAGCATGTTCTTGGAACATTTTGCGATTACGTTTAAGCTTTGATTATCAAAAACTTAAATAAATTTCATCAAGATAGAGCTTTAATTTTTAAATCAATCACACATTATCTCAAATATTTATGCATATTTAATTAATTGATCATGTAAAATTAAAATTAGAGCTAAAGTCTTATTACTCATAGTTATGTTGACAATCCAAAATTTTATATATGTGATGATGGGAAATTTGAGGTTGGGTATATAGAATGAATTTTAGTTGCCGGTAAACAGTTAAAAACTAAACAAAATTTATGTAAAAACTAATATAAATAGAATCCGACCCTAAAAAAATTATAAAAGTTAAAATATCATAAATATGTTGAACTATACTTACAGATAAATTTCGTTACTTTTAATTGTTTGATATTTATTTTAATTATGGCTTGTTAAAATACTATTAAAATGCATATATAATTATAATAAACATCAAACATTATTATAAACTAATTCCACATATCCAGTAAAGTTAGTCTATTGGTTACTACTTGGTCATTTGTCCTTGCAGACTAAGGTTCAAGTCTCACTATTAAAACTTTAATAGATACCAAGTGAGGGAGCAATCTTGAACTTAATCTTGTGTTCTGAACCAACGAGAGGGTAGGGTTTACCCACTTAACGGGGTTCCCGAGCATCAAAGGGTACGGTCTCACGGTCGCCGATTGAGGAATCAAGTCTTAGTTATCAACCGACAAAATAATTGAATGTAACACGACGATACCCTCTGCCGTTCAAAAAAAAATAAACAGATTCCACATGTTCAAATGGACGCTATATCAAGTAGTTGTAAATTTGAGGATTTTTGGACTTATTTAGTTATTTATAATCTACATGTTTTAAGCTTAAATTACATAAAACCAGACCTGTATGACTATAAATATAAAATTAGTAGCATTAATTAGAAACACATGTATTACATTAATAAATATAACATGCTATAAATAATAATTTATATAAAACTTTATGTGTTAGCTTTATCAGCTATTGGTGAATTAAGGAAAATTGAATATCTAAAAATTATAAAACAAATAATAATAATATTTGTTTTGATGACGCGTATAATGTAAATATAAAAATAAAACGATTTTTTAATACTTGTTTTGATGATTTAAGGATGACAGTGCTATTTTTTATGTACCAAAAAAACTAATGAAGCCTAGCTTCTTAATTTTAATTATTTTAAAAAAATTAAAAAAATCAAATAGTGAATTTTTTGTTAAATTGGTATAATTGTGTCTTACAAGGTACACGTTTTACCATCTCTATAAAAATCATTTGCTTTCGACAAAACCCTAAAATTTACTAGAATTTTTGACTAAATTATGAACTTGTCGTCCTTTGTCGATAAACTAGGTTTGCCCCACACAGTAAAATCGATCGAGTGTTATCGTACAGTTAAAACCAAAATTGTAATTGATGCTATAGCTACAACAAGCTGTCGTTATAGGCTTATTTTTTTAGTTTTAAAATTTTCCAAAATTTTTAATGGTTTAAAACCACATCAAACAACCTGCCGCATTTAAAATAAGAAGCTAACACAATAAACTAACAAATGTACAATGACAAACAAACCAAATAAATATGATTATACATTTATGGGAAGTTTAGTCAGTTTCATAATTCAACACTTTAATCCAACATGTCTAATTACTTTCATTATCCTCATCTTCATATTCTTCTATGGGTTGATATACGATTAGATGGTGCCTTGGTTTTGCAACATTGTCTACGTTAAAACACTTATACGATGAATCGTTCAAGTGGGAGTCTGTTGGATGTGTAATATCCGATCATCGATAATATCAATATTACAATCGGGGTACGATCCAAAGAGTTATACCTTGGAAGATAGCAATGAGATTATGTCTAAAAATTGTTTTATACATATTAAATTTCACAAATTATATAAAGTGGTGTTTTATTACTATTTATGAAATAATAATAATTTTGGACGAATTAATTATTTTGATAATTAATTAGAATTAAATTGATAAAGTTTAATTAGTTAAACTTTGAATATTTAATTAAAGGTTATTAATTAATTGTTAGTTAGTAAATTTAGATAGTAGTAATTAAATACTACTAAATTATTTAATTACTAAAAGAGTTTAAGTAAATAAAATGTGGGATAAACATTTTGAATTAGTAAATTCATAAGCTTGCTTAAACAGTGGATCAACTTTTGACTATTAAAGCTAGATACAACCTACCACATTTTACACTCAATTTTACAACGCTCCATTCTCTTTTCTCTCTACACCTCATGTCACACCCCGAGCCGGCGGGGTTGGATCGGAATTCCCGTCGGGCGGAAGGTTCCCGAGGCGCGATATCGTGAATGATAATCGTGATGATCAGATTGTTTACATAGCATCAATGTTAAGAATATCTAAGCACCATAACATTAACCTAAAATTTACAGAGTTAAAGTACAATGTCAATGTCTGGTAATTTAACCAAGTAAACATTTCAAAATGAATCATAAGTTCACTATCTTGTATTAGTACAAGATCTCAAAAATGATTCACAATGATCAACAAAAGATGCTTTCCAAAACTACTAGGTCCTCTAACTGAGCATTCTAGCATGCAATCCAAATCCGTAGCTTAATCATGTACGTCGTCTGAGAAAGCATGCAAATAAAACAAAGTCAACACAATGGTTGGTGAGTTCATATAGTTTAATATTTGAAAATGATTTGAAAACCTCTTTCGGTAAAGACCCTAACCTCATTAACTTCACATGTAATATCCGTATCGGTATGCTTATATATAGGGCATACCCTTGGGTCGAGCCAACAAACCCGCCCAGACGCCATCCCACCACATACTAATACGCATATGACACTGTTGTTAATGATAATTAAGCATTTTTTCCCTACACACCTCTGATTTAGATTATGCTTTCCAAAAATTGATTTACCTTTGATTCTCTTGAGTTCATCATAAGTACATGATTTCCCAAAAGTCAATGATAGAAATAAAATGTTAAATATTTAATTAAATAAATAAATAAAACATTTATATACAACTAAGACATGATGATTGGGCCTTCTTTAACTCAATCAATTAGACTTAGTTGTTGGTGGTTGTCCAAGTTCTAACCTCTCACACGTGACCCATGTCAGGCATAACTCACAAGGAGTACACCTGAACTGAACGGGATTTTAATGTTTTGCCCTTACAGCTTGACCCAAAGGTCTTCTGTACATGCGGGGACTTTAAGGATATCCTGTGGTTCTTGATCTCTTGATTCTCTTGATATGACTTTGATATTGATCACCTTTGATAGTTCATGTTATTGCCCGTATAGCCTGACTACAAGAGTCTTCTATACCTGAAGGGACTTTATATGTGTGTTACACGTGGTCTTGATTCCCTATACAACTGACATCCACCTTAACTTGAGTATTAATGATTTCATTAGATTGTAATGATTTCATTATTTTCATGATTCACACACATTTATGATTTCTGATTCCTTGAGTCTCTTGATCTTCATCTTTAGAATTCCCATGATTCACTATGATAATTGATTCTTGATTATGATTCTTGGTTCTCAGATCACACACTGAGTTAAGTTTCTTGAACATGATCTTTTACTTTAGTTCATATGATTTCACTTTGAATTTAGATTATTGAATTTGCACTGAATGGACTAGGGGTTTGTTTAGAGTTTTGAATTAAAGTATTACTCATAAGAGTGCTTTAATTAATTTGATAATTTGATCAATTTAATAATTTCCTAGACAGGAGTCTAGGAGTATCAACAAACATATATATGTAAAAACATATAATATATAAAAGCATTTAAATAAATAGTTTAGATAAAAACAGTTTACGCATGCTTCTCAGCCCCGCGTTTTAAAACAAAAATGTTAGAAAAGGGGCAATGAACTCACCTGTGTTGCTGTGTCAATGAACCACAAAAGATATGCGCGCTCTTTGATTGTTGCCTACGTATCTTTAGCACCTGAGTTGTTTTAAGAGAATTCAAATGCGATGAGTATTTATAATAGACGCGTCTAGGGTTTTGGTCTCGGTGTGCAACTAAGTGTCCTATGATACTAATGTGTTTCTAAGAGTCTATCTAGTTAATCTAACCTATTACCCGTAAGTCTCCCATGTCCCAAGATTTTTTATCAATAAACCCTAGATGAGTATGGTTTATTCTAATTACATTACAAGTCTTTATTTAAATATTTTTAAGTTACTTTTATTTAGAAATAATTAAATCAATTTAATAAGATTTATTATTCAATTTCTTTTAGGAAAACATAATTAAGTTAAGAAGAGTGTAATTGAACATGATGGGCTTATATTAAACCCATTGGGCCACTCTTGGACCCATTATTAATCTTTGATTTCCAAGTGATTTCTTACCAATGCCATGATTTACTAAGCCTAGATAATTTAGATAAATCATCTAGGTTAGTCATATGTCTTTAAGGATTTTTCCTAAGGTTTATGTGTTAACAGTTTAATCAATACTTCAACCCGATGTCATTGCTTTGATCCTTTGTAACTCCTCCCATGTTTTTGATCCCAATGTAGTGTTATCAATTCCTTAGCATGGAAAGCTTACAAACTTACCACCTTTCTTAAGAATTTAAGTTGGTTTCATGTTAGGAAAACCCTAATATAGTTTCCATGCACACACACCTATTAACTCCCATGTATGACATACTTAGCCCACCCCATGCACACACATAATAAAATCTTCTCATGCACACCATCTATATAGATCGGATCGTTTTGCTTGAAAATCATTCTAATTCATCGAATAGAGGTTAGCCCAATTGTGTTGAGCCGACTACGCTGGCCCAAGTCCGACCGAATATATGTGGCCGAAGGTGGTTGACCGAAAGAGTCTACCCAGGCCGAATGTGTGCTGTCGAATGGGGCTGGACCCGAATGTCTAGGATCGAATGGTTCTTGGTTCAGCGAAAGAGAGTTGGCCGCATGAGTGCCGAACGAAAGAGAATTGTCGAATGGGCTTCTGATTCGGGCGAATGAGGCTAGTGGCGAATGAGACCAAGCCGATCGAATGTGGCCCAAGGTCATTCGCCGAATGAAGCTAGTGCTTTGGTTAAGGCTCATTCGGTCACCTGCAACTCAGCTCATTCGGCGGTTCGAGCACCACCACTTGCAGCCATGGTGATTCTATTAGATGGCTATCCCATGGTGTAAAATGAGTTTCCAACTCATTATAAGGTGTTGTGAAGTGTTTCCTATGGCTCGAAATGGCTTAAAAACCGGTCCTACAAGGGTTCGAACCTAGGGTTTAGGAAACCCTAAAAACCGAACATGAGAATCGATTTTACCTCGAATCTGATGGATGGAAGCTTAGATCAGTTGTACTTTCGTGTTCTACAAGTTGTGGTGGTTGTTTTGGCACCAAGAACACATGATTTCATCAAGAAATGAGGAAGAAATCTTAGAGAGAGAATGAGAAAATCTAGAGAGAGAGTTCCGGGTTTTTGTGTTTAGAGAGAGAGAGTGAAGAGGGTGAATGAGGAAGAAGACTCATTCCGGGTATTTATACCCCGGGTGAGTTCGGGTTCGTTTCGGTTGCTCGGTTTCGCGTAAAAGTGTCGGTTTCGTTTCGTTCTCGTAACGAAACGTCTCGGTTCTAAAATAAAGTTAATAAAATTATCTTAAACACCACTAGATTTGCGTAGCTTTTCAATTTGTGGTACACACAGAGGCCTTCCTAATTAATAACTTGGCCTTAGAGGCTGAGAGAGACTATGACAAGGCCCTTGACATGACCAAGTCTAAAGTAAAACATCACCAGCTTCCCCTGTCGGAACTCGGATGTCTATCACTTCTCATCCTACACAAAGTTTGTTTCTTTCTTAGCTATTTAAAGAATTTTTCTTATCATTTTAATGTACTCGTTCGTTATCATTCAATATATAAACAAAATCTTTGTTTAATCATTCTTTTTTTATTGTTATCACAATCTTTTTTTTTTTTAACGACATTTAGTTTCAACGTGTGAATCACTGATTTTCAGGTCTATCTCATTAAGGTGGAATACCCTCTGATCTTCCAAAGACCCCTATTTTGTTTAGGGATAGATTTGAACCCGTACCTTTTATTTAGTGGCAAAGCATTTTGGTTGTTATCACAATCTAAATTCCCTTTTAGATGTCTAATTATGTTGACTAAAAGACAAGGCGTTGAAGTTTGAGTCAAGGCCAACCTAATGGGTGAAGCAATCTATGCAATGACTGGAGAGCCTTTAAAAATACAGGACCCTAATTTTTATTAAAAAAAACATAGGTTTCAGGCCTTTTTGTCAACAGAAACACAATAAAACGGATTAGCGAAGCAGTAGGGCCTTTGCTGCCCAAAACATGCCTTTGAATTTCTAAAATCCCGTCATCGGCCTCTTGCCCTTTTCAATGAGGGTTGAAGTATTGCGATTTGCAACTCTGTGATGCCATTGCCACCATAGAACTGTTCTAAACGTTGAAGTACGGCGAATTGCTCATTCTTCCACCGCCATCGTCGCCCTGGTCCCTGAGTTGATGTATTGCCGGACTCGCGAGACTGGAACGATCTTGAGCTGAGGTTAGTTTGCAATTTGCAAATTGCAAGTTTGAAGTATTAATTTGCTACTTTGATTATTGAACTATTTGTGTTAATTTTGTGTTTTAGTTTGCAAGTTTGGTTTATTAAATTGCTACTTTAATTATTGAACTATTTGTGTTAATTTAGTGTTTTAGTTGTTTAACTGTTGTTTAGCTGTTTCCTGTTGGTGTTAATTTTGTGTTTTATTTGTTAATTTGTTACTTTAAAAGTTAATACTTGCTTGGTAAATAGTTAAGTGGTTTAACTAGTTTATGCTATTAGAATGTTAGTTACCTAGTTGATAGATGTTTTATGTTTAACTGTTTAGGCTGTGTGAATTGTGATTTGGAACATACAACCAAAATTAAAAACATAATTTTTAAATGTCTAATAGAAATAGTAAATACGATTCCGGTCATTCTCAAAGGGCTAACAAATTAAAATTTGAAGCTTTAATAGAATCTCAACGAGGATCATCACTAAAATTTATAACACCATCAAAAGATAATGAACCTACAAAAGCTAACGAGCATAATACAAATTCAGATATAGATGAGAATGAGAATACAAAGTTACTAAAATCAAAACATTTAGTGAAGGGCCTGATTTTTTTTTCTACTTAGGGCCTTCAAAAGAATTGAGCCGGCCCTGGTTTGAGTCAAGAAAGCTTGTCAATAATACAACTTCTCATCCCAAAGTTTTATTTTTTCCCTAAAAGAATGGCATACAGATGCATATTTTTTATCCTCTTTCTCACTTATTTGTTCAACAATCCTTGTTATTCAGAAACAGAAACAGATACCTTACATCAAGGCCAAGAGCTCAAGGACTGGGATGAACTGGTTTCATCAAACAGGGTCTTCTGTTTAAAGTTCTTCAGCTTTGGGTTGATCATCATGATTGTACCATTAGTTGTACTCCTCTCATGCTATTGGGTATACAAGAACATTGACTTTAAAGGTAGCAACTACACCTTTTTACTCCATTCAACATGAATCTCATCATGTTACTTCTCTATATTACAGTTTTACATGAACATTGATTTTAAAGTTCACATTTTAACCATCTAACAAGTACTTTTTTATTAAAATTTTAGGGATAGCAAAGAATATCAAGAAACCGTTACTACTTCACATGAGACGCGTAGCCGACAAGCTAATCATAGTAGAGCTTGCGGATGCAGCCATGGAGGAGCTAATCAGAATGGCTCAGGCTGGTGAACCCTTGTGGGTTCCAAGCTCTGATAACTCATCCGAGATCTTGACTGAAGATGAATACACTAGGATGTTTCCCCATGGGATGGGCCCAAAAAAATTGGGATTAAAATCTGAGGCTTCAAGGGAATCAGCAGTTGTCATCATGAATCATATCACTCTTGTTGAACTTCTAATGGATGTGGTATATGTCTCCAGAAAATCCCTTTTCTTTTCTAGAACAAATAACACTTATAAACTTGCTAAAATGACGAAAAAACAATAAATTTTCCTCTTAAGTTAAAGTGTACAAACTTATTTAAACTTACAAGTGAAGAAAGGTAAAACAAAATATATAGAACTTATAAATCTGGTAAAAATACAGTTATATAAACGAGTTTGTGTTTCTATATGCGAAGATATAATTTATATATCATGTTATTTAATTTACACACTTAAGTGTGGGTCAAAATTTAGTCTATATTGTCCATAAAATTAAGTGTCAAGTTTTATCTAGATTTCTAAAAAATGTGTAGGATCTAATGATTTGCAGCAATGTTTAATTATGTTATTGAATCTTTAATTGGTTATGATCTGCATATATGCTTGAATCCCTCAATGGTTTTTCAGAATCAATGGTCAAATGTGTTTTCTGGCATTGTTTCAAGAGCAATGACCTTGGAAGTGCTTTCAACTGGAGTTGCTGGCAATTACAATGGAGCTCTCCAAGTGGTAAGTTATAAGTTGTACATCATAACCCTAAATCCACTTTTGTTTGTTTATGTGTTTTTATAAATTTAACTTATGAATTTATAATATTTATCAGATGTCAGCAGAGTTTCAAGTTCCTTCACCACTGGTTCCGACCCGTGAAAACTACTTTGTTAGGTACTGTAAACAACATGCTGATGGTACTTGGGCTGTGGTTGATGTATCTCTAGACAATTTGCGCCCTTCTTCGATTTCAAGATGTAAAAGATGGCCCTCTGGTTGCTTAATTCAAGAACTCCCCGATGGGTATTCAAAGGTAGAAAATTATCCTGCAACCAAGATTGATTGAAGAAAAAAATTAAAACTTGTATTCATGTTTGTGTTTTTGTTTTACAGGTAACATGGGTTGAACATGTTGAAGTCGATGATAGAGCTGTTCACAATATCTATCGTTTACTGGTTAACTCAGGTCTAGCATTTGGGGCAAAAAGATGGGTGGCGACGCTTGAGAAGCATTGTCAACGGCTTGCAAGTGTGATGGCTAACAACATTCCATCAGGAGATGTAGGAGGTTTGCATTAACAATTTAATAGTTATGATATGTACCATAATAGTATTATTGGATTAATATAAACAATACAAATATATTTGATGAGATGTATGATTATATTTTCGTTTGATAGTTATAATCACTTCAGAAGGGAGAAAGAGTATGTTGAAGCTGGCTGAAAGGATGGTTTTGAGCTTTTGCAATGGTGTTGGAGCTTCAACCTCACACACATGGACAGCTTTGTCTGGTAGTGGGGCTGACGACGTTTGGTTCATGACCCAAAAGAGTATGGATGACCCGGGCAGGCCTCCTGGTATTGTACTAAGTGCTGCAACTTCCTTCTGGATACCTGTTCAACCAAAACGGGTCTTTGATTTTCTTCGAGTCGAGAACTCAAGGAGTGAGGTAACTTTTACAACATACAAATTATGCTTGCAAAAATACATAAACACTTGTCACATTTGTAAAACTAGCAAAGAAAAAACTGTCAATGAGATAGTAGTTATTAACCACTTATATGTTATATGAACACAGTGGGACATTCTTTCGTATGGTGGACTAGTTCAAGAAATGGCACACATCACCAATGGTCGTGATCCAGGAAACTGTGTGTCCCTTCTGCGTGTTAATGTAAGTTCCAACATTTTAACTATGTGTACGTCAAGAGCAAACAAAAGAACTCAACCCAGAATACTAATATGATGAATAAGATAGTCCATCTGGCCTATAAACACTGCACCAAATTTAACCCCTTGCAATCGTTTCGATCTGTCACAACGTAGTAGATATCAACTTATTTTACAATTAACCTTTGAACTCTGCAAAATTGTAGAGTGCAAATTCTAGTGAAAGCAACATGCTCATATTACAAGAGAGTTCAAGTGATTCTACAGGATCATATGTTATATACGCTCCGGTAGATATCGCAGCGATGAGTGTGGTGCTACATGGAGGCGATCCAGATTATGTTGCCTTATTACCATCCGGTTTTGCTATACTTCCAGACTGGCCTGGACAACATGAAATTGGTATTCCTGAAGTGGGAACTGGTGGATCGTTACTGACTGTTGCATTCCAGATTTTGGTTGATTCAGTTCCTACAGCCAAACTATCATTGGGGTCGGTTGCAACGGTTAATAGTCTTATCGAGTGCACAGTTGAAAGGATCAAAGCTGCTGTAACATCTCCATGACAGACTTATCAGTAAGTAGATGTGGCAATGTTTACCCAAATCAAAAGAAATGAGTTGGTTTGGGTAAACAATTGTAGTATAATGGGTTGAAATGGGTAACAACATAATAATGAATGGGTTAAGATGGGTAGCACTTCAACACAATGCGGGTCAAGATGGGTAACCAAAAAACTATGTAAATGCAATGGATTCAAACATTTAATAATGATTAATAACATATTTGATAAGAAAATCTTTAAAAATTATCCAAATTGACTATTTGTTTACTTATAACACATCTTACGTTAAACTAAATTGATGTTTTTTAAGAACAACTCATTTAGACCTGAATTAGTTTTGCTTAATACCCGTCCTGACCCGCACCCATCCTGACCCGTTACCTAACCCAACACGCCCACTTTGCCAGGCATATCAGTAAGTTATGTAACGTAGATTATGGATCATGATCTAGTTAATTAACTACTTTTGAATTCAGGTATAGTAAACGAGTCAAATCAAGTCTTCTCTCATCAAGGTTCAAAACGAATTCTTATTTCTTATTCATTATCTATTTTTTATCTAAATAAGATTCGCTTCATAAAAAAGAAATATAGTTTCAAACTCTATTCCTTGAGCTTGAGCTCGGCTCACAATTAGTTTTTTAAACTCGAGTTTGACTTGTTTATTATTAAATAATTTATATATTTATAAACATTTTTAATAAGATGATGATTATAATATTTTTATATAACATAAGTTATTTTTATCATAATTTTATAAATAATAATTATTATTATGTAAATACGTTTTCAAATATTAAATTATAATAATAGCATACTCATCTAGGCTCGTGAGCCAAATCAATTTCGCTCATGATGAGCCAGATTGATTTGCTTACTGATGTGTGTGGTCAGTACACTAAAAACAAAACTAAATTAAAGTTGTCTAACCTAAGCTAAAGACACAATAACTAATCCTAGACCTAGACTTAACCTAAACACCCAGTAATAATCGGAAATCCTAAACTAGACCGCTACGAAGGCAAGTGTACCTATCAGTGACAGAATAGCTGGTGGAAGTCCGGATATCGAACCAATGGACACTAGTATAACAAACTAACCTAGACTGTGGACAAAAGAAAGTAAAAGAGAGGGGGGTTTTGGTGCAACTCTAATAATCCAATCAGACTGAGACTGATTAAACAACTAAACTCTAAACAGTAACTAAAACCGGGACTGTAAATGAAATCTAACTACAGTGAGGAAAAATGGTATACCTAGGCTGGGAATCGAAAGTGTGACAAATGCGGACTTGGACTGACTTATGAAGGAGGAAGACTAGGATCTTAAGGAACAGACTAAGGATGACCTAATGGGACCCAGATCAGATACTAGGCAAATCCAATGGAAATCCTAAGACTATAATGTATGCACTAGTCTGCTGGATCACCTTCCGGATTTTCCCGATATGCAATTGCACTCCAACGGGTGAATCACCTCCCGGATTTCTCCATCCGTTTGTATCCTAAGAGACTAGAGAGCTATAAAGGTGACAACTTTGACATGGATTGACACTAACACTAATTAGATCTGAGACAACGCCCTTCCGGGTCGTTTAACTCAAATATCCCAAGTGAAAGAGACCAACCATCTAACCTATCACCTCCCGGATTTCTAGGTTAGGTCACACATGTAAATAACAACACTTAATGAAGTCTAATCCTATGGAATGTGATCAACAACCCATAAACTAACCTAAAACATAAAGTAATAGGCCTAACATGCATCTATTTGTGGAAAGACCTCCCTAGACACACATGGATCCAACATTCATCAAGCGTAATCATTCAACACATGCAAAAACCATCAAAGATCATAACTTTATAGCTGAATACAAAGCATATAACATCCATAATCATAAATCAAGTCAAACATCATCAAGATCACAACTTTATCATCCCAAACCTAGGTATAATCCAAGATCTAGCCAACCAACATGATAACAGTACCAAAACAGATCTGATATAAGTCTAGATACATGAAAAACTACTGGTTTAAACTAAGAACATGAAAAGAGAAAGAAAAATACTCAAACAAGCTTCCTTCTTCACTCCAACAAGCCCTAATCAAGCCAAATCCTCCATGGTTAAGCTCCAGCAGCTTCAAGGCTTGATTAGGGTTCCAAAATCGCAGAAGAAGTCCCTCTAATCGGCCTGGAAGCGTCCCATTTATAGAAAGCATGAAATTAGGGTTTTGAGCTGAAAAATGATCTGGGGCGCACCGCCTAGAGGGGCTGCTTGTGGCTAGGCGGTGCGCGCGAGACAAAACAGTCGGGCGGCTGAGCCTGGCAGGCGCATCGTCTGCGGCTAGTCGTCCTGACTAGTCGATGCGCGCGGGTTCAATGGGATCAGAGAATGTTCCTAGGCGCACCGCCTAGGGCTAAATTCTTCGTTTTCTTCGCTCGATCAGCCGCTTTCGATTCCGATGCCCGTTTGTCCTCGTTTCTGCTCCTCCGGAACACATTCCTGCACAAAAACACTAAAAATGTAAAAAGGAAATAAAAACGACTCAAAATATTTACAAAACTGATGAAAATGGACTCGAATATTCACAAAAACGGACATGTTAAACTAACACATCACTTACACTGGTTGAAACCGTTCTAACTATGTTGAAACTGTCTCGTCGAACTGTACAATAATAGTTAGCTTTAGTATTTAGTTTTAAAGTTATGTTTTCTAGCTTTGTGTTTTTGCTTTTTTGTTTTGTCTTTAAGGGAGAGGATCAAATGTTAACCCTTCCTTATAGCATTAACCCGGACATTTTTTGCCCGAATCTTTGTTTATTTTTCATGGTTTTTATTATACATAAATAGGGGGTTTCTTTTTTTTGTGTTTTTGCTAATTCATCACCGTTTAGAATTTAAAACAATTGTAAGTTTGAGTTACACTATCTGATGTAAGTAAGTGTAAACAACTTACACTTACTTACACTTTATTTTAATTTCTAAACGGTGATGAATTAGCAAAAACACAAAAAAGAAATCCCCTATTTATGTATAATAAAAGCCATGAAAAAAAACAAAGATTCGGGCAAAAAATGCCCTGGTTAACTGGTTAACGCTATAAGGAAGGGTTAACAATGAAACAATCCCCTATATATATATATATATATATATATATATATATATATATACACACACACACACACACATATATATATATATATATATAGGGAAAGACATAAAAAATAACCCTTTTTTTTTGCTACAACTACATAACCCATTTCAGCCAATAACAAAGTTACACATAAGCTTTATATTAAAATATTAAAAAGGGCATGATAGTCATTTTACTTGTGTAAGTTATACCTCATCTCTTTTTTAAACATTAATAACTTTTTTTATAATATATTATTTTTTAAAAAAAATTGCACCATTATATTCGTCCCATTTTCACTTTAATTCCGTTATAGTCTCGACTATTTTTTTTATTTTTTTTAGATGCCCTATATTTACATCATTGTAACGAATTACATGCCATATATTTACATTATTGACATTGATGTAACAAATTATTTAAAGAGATGTAACTTATTTTTTACATTATTTACAGTGATGTAACACTTTAATTTACCGTTGCTAGAAAAAAAAATTAAAATAATTTGTTATGTTTATGTTCGTTACATTGATGTAAAGCGATATATTTGAAAAAAAATTAAAAAATTAATCTAGATTAAAACGAAATCAAAAGGAAAAATTACATCACTGTAAATAATAAGTTACATATCTATAAATAATGTGCTACATCATTGTAAATTACATCAATGTAAATTACATCATTGTAATTTACCATTGTTAGAAAAAATTTCAAATAAATTTGTTATCTTTAACCTCGTTACAATGATGTAAATATAGAGTATCTAAAAAAAGTAAAAAAAAATAGTCGAGACTATAACGAAATTAAAGAGAAAAATGAGACGAATATAATTGTGCAATTTTTTTAAAAAATAATATATTATAAAAAAGTTATTAATGTTTAAAAAATATGGGGTAAATTTACATTAAAAATTAGAAAGAGAATTAGGGAATTCATTTTACAACAATACCCTTTTCTCATTCAAACCAAATATAATATATTTTTTTATTATGGAGCTAATAGTAGCAATTGGATCTAAATTTAGACTCAATTAGATTGAGCTAATGGGTTGTAACAAAAGTTATGTGTTATCAAAAATTACATCCCCTATATATAGGGCATGGAATTTTTCATAACTCACTAAATGCGCGCTAACCCAAATAACTTTGTCAAGATGAATCCGAATCTTGGATTTTTTCTTTGAACATCATTGTAACACATTTTGAACACCATGTTCCTTTATGAGTTTGTGGAAATTCATCACCGTTTAAAAATTATCATCGTTGTAAGTTTTGTGCTACAGTACTGTAAGTTTTAAATATTTAAAAACTTACAGTACTGTAAGTTTTTGAACGGTGATGAATTAGCCCAAACTTATAAAAGAACATGGTGTTCAAAATGTGTTACAATGATGTTCAAAAAAAATCCAAGATTCGGCTTCATCTTGCCAAAGTTATTTGGGTTAGCGCGCATTTAGTGGGTTATATTTTTAACCTTCCCTTATAGCGTTAACCCGTTAACCCTGCCATTTTTTTGTCACACCCCGACCGACGGTGGAACACGTCGGGGCATGATTTGTAATTGTCCAAAAGCTTATGGTGCTATTTGTAAGTTTCAATATTTAAACATTCCATTTAAAATCAACATAAATGCCATTTAACATAATAATTCAGTTACATATAAACTATGCATTACATCATAAATTCATTACAATAACTCAATTAAAATTAAACTAGGTCTCATGATTCCTAAATGATCTTCATCCAAAGCTTTAACCTGTTACTCATGTAAAATAGAGTTTGATCAACTACTTGCATAGTTGGTGAGAACTCATAGATTTATATATAAATAGATATGAAAGATGCTAAACCAATTGTTCTAAAATGAAATAGATTCAAAGTATACATGTTTACAAGTCACACAATATTTATGTTTCCAAACAATGTCTTCAAACAAGTGTCATCACAATGTTCAAATATAGACTAGCTAGGTCATAGTTTTAAACATGTAATTCATAAGTTTGCAATGATGCACACTTTCACTTATTTACACAAAGACCTAAAAGTCTATGTGTGGAAGGTATCTAACCATTCCAAGTTACTAGTGTATGTTCATGTTTATGTTTGTGTATGAAACGTCTTCTCACCTAACCAAATGTTTGCAACAAGTATAGCACATATAACAATCAAACCTATTCAAACTAGAACTAAGGTTTTTGCATCTATAAATGATTTTGTATCATGAATAACAAGGTTTGTGTATAAGACATGTGTAACATCCCAAAATATTACAAAATGTAAAAAGGGATATGAGAACTCACATGTATTTGCTTTCCAAATGTCTTTGATATTGATTTTTTAGAGTAAAGTCACTATTCTTCACCCTAAAGTTTGATATGAATAATGTCTAAGTCTTGCATCTTAACTAAAGCTTGAGTTTGATTATCCTAAATAGTTTTAAGTTTGAATCCCTGGTTTAATTTATTTAAAACACTTTAATAGTTTTGCAAAAGAATAAATAATATAATTCTTTAAATATTTTCCATAGATTATGATAAAAGAATACCTTTAAGATAATAATTACAAATATTTTATTTAACTATGATAAAATAAAATATTAAGTTTTGTGAAATGACAAAATGTATCATAAAAATTTATAGTTTATAAATGTAATAATTCTTACTATTTATTAACTTAAATAATTGATTCAGTAAGTGAAATTACTTAAATTAATTTCTATAAAATAAATAATCATTAAAAGTAAATAGTTTAAATGTTTTTTGTCTTAAAATACGTTTGTGAAATCAAAAATAATTTGATTTAATACTTTATATAACTTTGAAAAGAAATCTTGAAAATTTACTAAAACTGTATAATATATTTTTAATATAAGTTTTAAATAATCTTTATTAAATTGTTTAATAATAATAATATAAATATAGATGTGTTTTTTTCTCAACAAAATTTATACAGTAAGTTTATTGGAATTTTTTTTTAAAGAAAATTTTTGCAAATAGTTTTGGGGTGTTAATGTGAGCAAAAATGGTGTCAAAAGGCCAAAAGAGCCTTCTGATGCTCAACATGGGATTCGAACCTGACCATCCACCCATACCCAAGGTGACTTATCAATAGGCTAAGATGGATATAATTTAGAATTTTCATTTCTAATTATTTATAAACGCAACCACCTGTTCATCCCCAAAAATCCTTATGAGCCCTCATCTCAAACCGTATCTAATTCGATCGAATAGGGAATTATTAGACTCTAGATTCATGGGGCTATTGATCCCCATTCAAAACCAAGTATGTAGGTTCGATTATTACCTGGAAAGTGTTCCGAATTGATGTGTTCGATTGAAGAACGGTTCGTATAACTTCGTGAGCTCGATCGGGAGATTTAGAGAATCTCAGGGAGTGTTCTTTGTGCCGTTCGTTTCAGAAAATAATCGTCTGTGTTTCTGTAACTTCAATTTGATGTTTTGAACTTAGTTTAATCGATTTCGTGTTACGGTTTTATCATGTTTGTTCGGTTACCATTCGAGCTCGTTAATGTACAGTAAAAACTGGATTCATTATGCGTTTAAGCTCGAATATTGAGTAGAAACGTGTGTGTATTAATGATTTTGAGTTAATGTGTACGTTTTGCATGCTTTTGAATTGAAACCAAGAGTTGCCTGGTTCCAAACGTGGAACCTGTGAAGAAGAAAAAAAAAAGAATGGCAATTTGGCAAAACTTATCCTTCCAAATTCTATAGATTTTCAATTTATGTTTTAAGTTTTATGCACTCACATCTAGTTTCTGTTATTTACACTATCAGTCCCTTGATTTTCAAAGTATATTATTTATGTATAAATTGTTTATAAAACTAAGTGTTGATTTGTTCTTATGAAGTATGTATGTGTATATATATATGCACACACATACATAAAGTATCATTTATAACTAAAAAAAATTAATTTATTTTGATCAAATTTATAAAAGGTAACTCACTAAATTTTTTTATTAACTTTCTTGTTATTAAATTAACCTTATAAATATAATAAATATATATATTTCTATATAACATATATATGTACTAGTATATTACCCCGTGTGTTACACGGATTGGATATAAAAAATATAGTTAGTAATAGAAATTAAAATTTTTGAAACGATATTTTGGTATAAAATGATTAAATTATGTATTAACAATTACTTTAAGTAATAACACAGTAACTTAAAATTGTAATAACAATAGTACTAACATCTAACCTTATTATCTTCCTATACTAATAATTGATTCCAAATAATGACACATGGCATTCTCTTATTTCTTTTCAAAAATAAATGTTTATTTTTAAAATTTAAATAAAACTCACAATTAATGTTATTAATTAGATACATTGTTTACATAAATATAGTAAACTAATACTAATAATTAATAATATGATAATATGATAATAAATATAATCTTTGTTTAATGTTATACACACACATATTAAGAATAAATTTTATCTTTTAAAAATTTGTTAATATTAAAAACGTTTAACTAATATAATTATTTTAATTATGTAAATTTATAAAGACATCAGCAAAAATTAAATAATTTTAATTTACAAACCCGTGTAATACACGTGTTTATAACCTAGTTTGTAATAATTGGCATATTTGAACTAATTACTTTAAAATTTAATTTAATTTTCCGTCCAAAACTAACTATTTAAAGTTAATAAGATAAGTTAATATTTCAAATTAAAGAACCTAATTTGAAATTATCACTAAACATACAAGACAAAAAAATGTAACAATTTATTATCACTTTTATAACTTTCGATTTATATTTCATTTTATTGAAAAACATTTGTATTTAAAGAAAACTTGCTTTTTAATAAAACTTTTATTTCTAAAAATAACGATTTGATATGTCTATTTTTTTCAATTTTGATTGTTATATAAAATATAATATATAAACCTTTTTGAAGTATGTTTTTTTGATAAAATGATTTTATTTTCACTTTATCAAAAAACTATTTTCTAATTTATAAAGACAAATAACATCATTAGTTATTATTAGTATAATCAATTAATATGAAAGATAATATAATTATTTAATAATATAATTATTTAATAGGAGAGATAATTAGGTGATAGTATAAAAAATTGACAAGTGTCAACATACTCTTAAAATGTGACATGTGGCAAATTAAGATTTTTGTTTATTATAATAAAGATATGTAATACGTTTTATAAATGTTCAAGCTTTCAAACCCTTATTAATTTTGGTGTAATTAACTATGATTATAAATGTTGTATATATATTTTTTTATACATAGATTATAAATATATATTTCACATATTATTGTTTAAAATTAAAGAACTTTTGTTTATTAAAATTTACTCTAATTTTATTTTATAAAAATCACAAAGTTTACATTTTTGCCCGAATCTTTGTTTTTTTTTTTCTTGGTTATTATTATACATAAATAGAGGGGGTTTCTTTTTTGTGTTTTTGCTAATTTATCACCGTTTAGAAATTAATTCAATTGTAAGTTTAAGTTACACTATCTGATGTAAGTAAGTGTAAGAAACTTACACTTACTTACATTTTGATTTAATTTCTAAACGGTGATGAATTAGCAAAAACACAAAAAAGAAACTCCCTATTTATGTAAAATAAAAACCATGACAAAAAAAAAAGGATTCGGGCAAAAGACGCCAGGGTTAACGAGTTAACGCTATAAGGGAGGGTTAACAATGGAACCATCCCCTATATATATATATAGGAGATGGATCAAATACATATGGTTCTTAACGTACAAAATGTAGGATGAATTATGGACCATTAGATCAAGATAATCAATGGATAAGATCTAGTGGTCCCCACTTTATACAACTTTCTCCACAAAATAAGGGTAAAATATAACTGGAAGGGCAAAATATGAACAATCACATTTTCTATGTTACAACAAGTTTCACTTGTTTTTAAAAATTAAATAACTTTTACATGCTTTATTATGTTTTTAAAAAAATTACACCATAAGATTGAGAATTTTATTATCTTTAATTTGAGTATAGTATTGTTATAGTTTTTTAAAGTTTTTTTTACGTGGTCCGTGATTATTATGTTTGGTACGTGATTATTGGTACGTAATTATGCAGTTGTTCTTTTGATGATGCATATTAAATGATGGACCGTGATTTTCATATAACGTTGTCACACCCCGCTAAGGTGGAACACGCGAGGTGCGACGGCCATGGTTTCACAGTCATTGTTTACTTTGAACGACTTCTATATGCATTAATAATAAGGTTTTACATCAAGTCTTAAATTACAATCATCCAACTGATCTCAAAACATATTTCTAAACCTCAAAATATGATATGTAAGACTTCACAAACAAGGCCAAAGTAAATAGGCTATGCTAGAGAAATACATGCTAAAAATATGATATGTGAGACTCCATGTAAATCATTTCCAAAATATGTCCAATGCTTGCTTCAATTATCTGAGAAATACATGCTAAAAACAGTCAGCATAAAGCTGGTGAGTTCACAGGTTTAGATACGTAAAAAATTGAGTTGTTTCATTCAACCACAAGGTTTCAAAATGTGACTATTGTTCTCAAAAACAATATCATGAGTTGTGTATATTAATTATTACCATGAGCTCCCATAACCGAACTCGACATGATTGAATTGCCCCATCCCAATGTTCTATCGCAAAACATTGTATTGAGATGAATATTGTGCACCCGATCTGACCTACAATCAAAGCTAGAGCTACTAACCACGGGTGGGGGTTGTCACTCCCAAATAGTACCATTCCCAATCATTCACGTTTACCCACAATTAACGGTTATAGAATAGGGGACTTAAAATCGATAACTGTGACTCATGTAATAATGTGTTGAACCAAAACCACTCGTGTCAATGAAACGATTACAAGCATGATTTCTCCCCCTATGAGATAGCAAAACATTGTAAAAATAGGGGCCGTGAAACTCACTGTAAAGGTAGATCCCAGATTCTGAGAGTGTGAATGCTGCCTTGTGTTGGAATCACTACCCGGTTCCTACAACATTTCGAATTCATGTTGAGTATGTGAACTTATGAGGTTTGGTGTTGTTTTGTGTTATGGTTATTGCTATTGTCGGATTTTTGTAAAAATATCGCGTATTACCGATGGAAATACGATGTCTTAAAAATAATTATGTATTAGTTTTAAAAGGTTTCGGCATTAGTATGACGTATTTTGATAAATGTCTATTTTTGTTTATCAATATCCAAAGCTTTGAAATATTATATTTCAATAATAATCTTTTAAAATCACTTCTATTTTTGTATACGAGTTAATATTTCATTTTCAAAACAAATATATATATATATAAAGAAGTGTAGGTATGCATTTTTATAATTTTCGTTTTTAGGCAGATTATGTTTAACATTTTTGAGTGAACTTTTAAAATATCAAACGTTTTTGTAAAATCACGAAAGTTTACAGTCCAGTATTTGAATGCATTCCGAACAACTTTTATTCAGAAAAGTTTTACTGATTTGGCTCGTAAGTAGACCGAAACAGCCATCCAAGTTCGAAGGTCTAAATCTGCACACTGATTTTGTAAAGGCTGTTTTGGGTATCATTCGGTTGAGTTAGAAAACGTGTAAGTAATGGTTGGAAAGCTAATTCAATGAACTTAATCATGGAGTTTGAGTTTGCTCAGTTTCAAGTTTTAAAATTATGTTATGATCTGTTGAAATCAGGACAGATTATGTCCCGAATTCATGAATGTGTATTGTGGGTATTATATAATTTTTAAACTGAACATTTGAGAACAAATATCACCTTAGCAAGCGAGGAGAAGGTACATAGACTCGATCTTGAAGATTTATGAAGCTAATGAGGTGGTTGGAGTTGATTATAAATTGTCGAATATGGGGAGAGGTTGTTGATCAAGTGGTGGCTGAATGTGGTGGATTGTGGTGGTGTGTTTTGGCTGAGAAGGAACCGTGTGGGAGGGATGGAGGGGATTTGGTCGACAGGGAGAGAAGAAGGTTTGGGAGAGTTGTGTGGTTCCTTCTTACAACCCACTTCTTATTTATAGTGTTTGAATCTTGATGAAAATATGATATAATGGTATGTCATGTTATTAACTTTAAACTTTTAAAAGATGTAGTGGATTTAGATGGAATTATTGCTGCAATATATATATATATATATACATATATACACATATATATGTATATAAATTATGGAAGATGGGGTTGGGTTGACCGAATGAAAGAATATGAGAAGGTTTAAATGTACTTTGATATTTAGAAACACCGAACTAGAGTAAGGTTATGATTTTAAGATAAGGTAGTGAGGTTGTCCTTTGTTGCTTTTTATTTCTTGAGTTTGAGAGTTAATAGAAAGTCAAAAATAGTGTGTCTAATAAGTATGGGTGATGTGTACTGACATTTACTATTTGTTTGATGTTGATGTATCCCACCAGAATTGATGTGGAGTGTTAATTTGGTAAACATGGGATAGTGTTGATTTGAATTTGATAGATTGCCGTCAAAATGAAACAAAAATTTGATATGTTATTATTATTATTTTGTTTTTCCACGTACACATGTATGGAATAGTTTGTTTTTTTTCTTTATTTTTCAATTATTTTTATAGTTGCTGTGTAGAGGAACAAACATATATATATATATATATATATATATATAGGGGTCGGTTAATGTACAAAGAGGTTAAATGGTACTAAGCGTAGGAAGGAACCAGAACGTGACATGTGTCATCTAGGGAAAGGGTATAATCGTCACAAAAAATCACATACCACATTATACAAATTACAAACCGTGATATTGGATAATTACGGACCAAATGTAAAATCATGCAATATGAAATCACAGACCGTCACTTGACACCGAAAATCAAGGAATTACCTAGATAAAATCACGGATCAATAATACGGACCGTAATTTAACACTCATAATCAAAGACAAACTGTATAAATCACGTACCAGATAATCAAAGACCGTGTTATATAAAAATCACGGACCGTCATTTTAAATACATAATCAATAACAAAATGCATAATTACAGACCAATAATCACGGACCAGACTTAAAAATCACGGACCAGACTTAAAAATCACGGACCAAACTTACAAATCACGGACCACGTAAAAAAAATCGAAAAATACTATAGCAATATCATACTCAGATTAAAGACAATAAAATTCTTAATTTTATGGTGTAATTTTTTTAAAAAAATAATTAAGTATTTAAAAGTTATTTGATTTTAAAAAAAAATGGTGGAACTTGATTTACTCATTCGAAAGTCAACTAGAGGTTGTTTATACCTTTTTTGCCCTTTCAGTTTTAATTCACGCAAGTTTTTAGGGAAAAGTGGGGACCACAAGATGTCAACCATTGATTAATTTGATCAAAGGCTCAAAATCCTTCTTATCCTTCTTACTGAAAATCCTCTTTGTATTGGAACCGTCTCCTATATATATATATATATATATCTTTGTATGTGTACGTAGTTGCTTTAATATCTTGGATGATGATGTGTGAGAGTGAGTTAAATGAAAATAATAAGATTATGTATTAATTTTACAATCAGGTTCTTAAAATATATACACATATTCATTCGAATATGTTTTGAAGACCCAATATTAGTGTTACTAAACAACAAGATTTAAATTATTACATCGGAGTTTTAAGTTTTGAAATTTGATTGAGAACTAATTAATCATAACTAAATATATAATATTATTATATATTTTCTTTTTAACTTGTTGAATTTGGCGGATTTTAAGTGAGTCTAATATAACTAAATAGAATTTGTTTGAGATTAAGACCTGAAAATTTGCGTATGTCACAGTCTCCTTCCGTTTGAAGAATTTCGTCCCGAAATTCAGTTTGTGTTTCCCGAGGTTGATTTTTTTTAAATAGTTGGGCAGAGTACTTGAGTTTCATTTAATTTTCGTGTTTTCTAGTGAATTTTGATTCTCACCTAGAGTTCTATCGAACCTTACTATAGGGATGCAAGTTTGTTTCAGTCTTTTCACTTCTCAATTCATGATTTCTATTGCATCTTTAGTAAATTGTAGTTTTGCGTAGATTTGAATTTCTTTTAACAGTATAATGATTGTTGGTTCATATAACCATATTCTAGTTTCATATGTGGAATGTGTTGTGAACTCCAGTGAGTTCTCGTGATAGTTGGATTTGATATGCCACAAGACCAATCCTATACAGGATCTATGGTCTGATGTATCATAAGCTTAGTTTCCGTGTTTTTCTAACCTAACTGTTCCTTGGTGATACTTTTAAATTGAATTTTTCTCTAACTTGAAACTCCATAGGTTCATGTCTCACATCAGCTTACTTTTTCAGATTATCATGTGCAACCTGTAATAGATCCTTGATTTTCAAGATTTTATCAATGGTTTCTTGAATGTTTTGGACCGTTGAGTTGGATGTTGGCTCTAACTAATCTATGCCTAGTATGCAAGAGACTAGCATTTCCAATCATATAAGCTACAAAGTTTAATTTTAGAATTAATGATTCAAGTGGTGGTAGCCGATGTTACTATGAGTCATGGTGATCATAATGTATCCTTGTCATATTTGATGATCAAAACATTATCTTACAACGAAAAAGTCCTAAGGTTGTTGTTAATGAAATTACTAGAGAACATACGAAGCATGAGTTGAACACATACTTTGATATGACATATACATGCTTTTTGTATTTAGGGAACTAGTTGATGGCGTGATTTTCCTCTCTCTCTGTTTTTTTTTGTGTGGCTCAAATACTAAAACTTTGAACCTTATCTAGGTAGTATATTTTGTTTTTTTTATACACCGACAATCCTTCACCCGAAACAGTAATAGATGTTACTATGAGATAACCTTATATTTGTGCCAAGGTCTAATCATGACGTGAATACTCAAGGCATTAGGAATCCATAGAGATGCCATTACAACTGATTATTGTTAGTACCAATAATCAATGACAAATATTAGAATGTTATTTTCTTATCTAGATGTACGTCAAGGTTGATGTGCTAAACCAAATTTGGTAGGTATCATAAGTTTTAATAACTGACATGTCACGAGGCGCTCGTTCTTGAGTGATGATAGGATGAAGAAATGTCTAACTTGTAATATGAGCATAGATGTGGAAAAATATTTTCAGGAGTTAAAATTTTGTTAAGTAAAGTTGAATGAGGATTATGTTAGATAATTTTCTAACGATCAATTAACCCAATTCTATTCGAGATCAATTGTAGTTGTGTACACATTGAGGTTTGAGTACAATATCAAGGAGAGATATTGTGTTTCATTTTCCCAAATCATATGCAATAGCATTGACTTGTGGGATTCACCATTGTCAAGAGAAGGCATGACGTAGTCACAAGTAGTGACCTTTCAACAAGATTTTCGCATGGTGCTTTAGTTAAGTCACTGGAAGGTACAGTAGAGAAAGTGAGTTAACGTTCAAGTTGCTCAAGATAAATTTAAAATTTCATATTGGGAAAGTTGAAAATTAGGAATAGTAGTTAGGTATTCTTTCAAACGATTTAAACCTTTGGAAGTTAATGGGTCAAATGGTTGAATGAACTCATTGTAAAATTGAAATACTTCGGGTAGTGGAGTTAATTATTTGGATGTTCACATTATTGTTTGAAAGTTCTTTCTAGAAGTTTAAATCTTTTATTCTTTGGAAGCTTTCTTCTAGAAGATTAAGTTTATTTTTCTTTTTGAAACTTTATTGATAGGGTTATTCTTCGAAAGATAAGGATATGGTTTCCAAAGCATAATATTTGTATTTTTCTGATAAATAGGTATCTCAATCAAAGTGTGAATTGTTGATTAGCTAAATAGTAGTTGGGTATTACAAATTTTGGTAATGATCAAGTTTGGTTATGATAAGAGAATTTAGAAGTTTAGAGAGTAGTTTTGTACCACATTTTTGACACATGTTATCTAGATACGCAAGGATACAAGTTGTCAAAGGGATGGCCGTCTTTTGTATAATATGGAAGGTAGAAGTGAATGTGGTTTCCAGCCTAAGGCCGGTTCCCAATCCAGTTCTAGTTTTGAAAGTCGAGGTACCATTAAGATTTATGTGTAAGCTGCACTGCGGCTAATCCATCACCCTATTAGCGAAGATGAATCGGTCACATACCATAGGTAATTGTGGTTACAACAAACCTAACGTAGACACCCAAAATTTCCTTAGAGCATTTGTCAAAGGAAGTTGAATTTAGTTTTTTTTTTTCTCAATGGCTGGCTGCAATATATCTTCGGGAATAATTTTCTGGTTGACGATGTAGTTGTGCTTCCATACATCAGATTGTCCAGTTATGTTTACGCTATAGAGGAACCTGGAGGCATCACACAACCATTTGTAATGGTCGTAGGTATGGAACTTTAAAATAAATGATCTAGGTAACAGATTCCTTATGGAGAATGCTAAGATCGTAGGCAGTGAATTCTGGTTGATGGCTAGGTGACTAGTTGTATGTGTCAAACGTTGGTGTACTCTATCATATGTCATATGAGTAATGATAACGAGAAAATTGGGTTATCAATCTTGAGGAAGAATAAAGAGTGCATTAAAAAGGAATTGATTTCATGTTGAAAAACCCTTTTTCAAACGAGTTAGCTTCATATAGGGTAATCCTAGGATGTGGATTGACTTGGATCAAGACAGATGTGATAGTTCTACATAGAACCACAACGAGGATAAGCTTTGGTTACATGAAGGAAACAACGAGATAAAATCTAGGACATGGTACATGGGTAATTATGGTTTTTATGGATAACATTATAGTAGGTGTTTGATTAACTGTCTAAAGTTTGTGTTGACATCTTCCTTTGATATTTATTTAGGAGGGGTTTTTTTTACCATACACATTGTGTTATGTGGTTACATAATCCAAAGTTGAAACATGAAACATGATTGAAATCACTGCACTGTTTTACCGGTGTTGATCACTCATAATGGTAGAGCAAGCAGTTAAAGTACTTTCACTTAGGATGTATTGATGAGAGTTTGTGCATCAAAAAATGAAATATGATTTGGTGATTCTATGGAGATGATCATACCCGAAGTAATTGAATGTTATTGAAATAGGTATAAGGAATGATTTGAGATATAGGTATTTACTATTAGTTAAAGTGTTCACCTAAATGATAATACTTATTGACTTAGGATTTTTTTTTTCAATTTTTACCCCAAGGAGGGAAATTAGTATATAAAAGAAATTATAGCCACAACAGAGTGGCATATTATCTTACTACAATTTCTCATTTCTAATTCCTATACTCAGATCATGAGGATTGCATAGAGGCTACGTTACGATTTATGTCAAGATAGTCATCTAAAGAAGGTTATGATGAGTGCTATAGGCTTACTAGGATCAAATATGAGGAGGAAATAGTGGATATTTTTAAACCATCGGTGACCGTCATCAAAACCTCTATCACTTGAGGTCAAGTGGGGTGTTGATTTAGTCAACCACTATTTTCTCATCAACCTCTAGTTTCTTAAAGATGTAAGTAATTTAGAATTTATGAGACTTGTGGTGAATGAATGGTCGACAAAACCCTAGTAGACGAGGTTGTTCCAGCTTTAGTTTCAAGTGAGGAAATGCTCATTGTGTCAATTCAATCCTTCATTTTTATTCACAGTCCTCTGGATTCGATTGAATGGTTTTCTATATAGGTGGGTGCGGTAAGGGTATGTATTACCCTTGATGTTGAGTCATTGACTTGATTTACGATTTTGAGTACTCAAGTGAAATGCTAGGGTTGCACCATTAGAGGTTCAATGAACGTACAACGGCATGAATAAGGAGAAAAATTACGAGTCTTAACCTATCCTTCCATCTGGTTGTTAGTGATGAATGAAAATATAATCCTTTGTAAGGTGTTTTCGATATATCCTATAAATTTTTCTTTATGGGTTGGGTTTTCCTTGTATTCTGAACAATAAGTTTTGCCAAAATTTATATGTACATGTAGATTCACCATTACGTTGGCCACCCGTAATCGTCAATTTACCTTACATAATCATTTTGGTTCCTCCTATCTTGGTTCAGAGTGATATCCATAAAGACATTAGGAGTCCACCCTGTAATCATCGGTTATATGGTTGAGAATTATTCAGAATATAGTGTTTGAGAAAGTATTCACTTGAGTTGGATGGTGCTAGAGAAACTACTCGGAGCCCTGGAAGCGTCGTCCTCCATCTCATTTGAAATAGTGTGTCTCTAGAGTATTGTGTAGGTTACAATCTCTTTAGATTCAATATTCTTGTTCCTCTGTCCTGCACCATCCTCAACTAGACTCCCTGGTGGCTCTTCTAGACTGGACACGTAATTCTCTTTGATGTCTTTGTCGTCAGACACCGTGACCTCCTCCATGGTATCGCTAGACACCTCGATGGGTGATGGTGTCTCTGCTAAAGGCGATGGTGGATGTGGTGTGAATAGGCTGATCCTCACCCGATCAGTACACGTGAAGATGTTTACATGTTATCGAGATGCTAACAATACAACAATCCTAGAATGTTTTTACTTAAGTCATGCCTATATGTGTAGTATGAATGGAACCTTGTGAGCCTACAGTTATAGTTCAAGTTACTACGTGCAACATGGTTCTCTATAACCAGTGGCTCTAATACCAATCTGTCACACCCCGCCAAGGCGGAACACGCGAGGTGCGACGGCCATGGTTTCACAGTCATTGTTTACTTTGAACGACTTCTATATGCATTAATAATAAGGTTTTACATCAAGTCTTAAATTACAATCATCCAACTGATCTCAAAACATATTTCTAAACCTCAAAATATGATATGTAAGACGTCACAAACAAGGCCAAAGTAAATAGGCTATGCTAGAGAAATACATGCTAAAAATATGATATGTGAGACTCCATGTAAATCATTTCCAAAATATGTCCAATGCTTGCTTCAATTATCTGAGAAATACATGCTAAAAACAGTCAGCATAAAGCTGGTGAGTTCACAGGTTTAGATACGTAAAAAATTGAGTTGTTTCATTCAACCACAAGGTTTCAAAATGTGACTATTGTTCTCAAAAACAATATCATGAGTTGTGTATATTAATTATTACCATGAGCTCCCATAACCGAACTCGACATGATTGAATTGCCCCATCCCAATGTTCTATCGCAAAACATTGTATTGAGATGAATATTGTGCACCCGATCTGACCTACAATCAAAGCTAGAGCTACTAACCACGGGTGGGGGTTGTCACTCCCAAATAGTACCATTCCCAATCATTCACGTTTACCCACAATTAACGGTTATAGAATAGGGGACTTAAAATCGATAACTGTGACTCATGTAATAATGTGTTGAACCAAAACCACTCGTGTCAATAAAACGATTACAAGCATGATTTCTCCCCCTGTGAGATAGCAAAACATTGTAAAAATAGGGGCCGTGAAACTCACTGTAAAGATAGATCCCAGATTCTGAGAGTGTGAATGCTGCCTTGTGTTGGAATCACTACCCGGTTCCTACAACATTTCGAATTCATGTTGAGTATGTGAACTTATGAGGTTTGGTGTTGTTTTGTGTTATGGTTATTGCTATTGTCGGATTTTTGTAAAAATATCGCGTATTACCGATGGAAATACGATGTCTTAAAAATAATTATTTATTAGTTTTAAAAGGTTTCGGCATTAGTATGACGTATTTTGATAAATGTCTATTTTTGTTTATCAATATCCAAAGCTTTGAAATATTATATTTCAATAATAATCTTTTAAAATCACTTCTATTTTTGTATACGAGTTAATATTTCATTTTCAAAACAAATATATATATATATATATATATATATATAAAGAAGTGTAGGTATGCATTTTTATAATTTTCGTTTTTAGGCAGATTATGTTTAACATTTTTGAGTGAACTTTTAAAATATTAAACGTTTTTCTTACAAAAAAATGATACCCATCTTACAAAAAAAAAGGATACCCATAACATCTATGTCATGTAAAATCACGAAACTTTACAGTCCAGTATTTCAATGCATTCCGAACAACTTTTATTCAGAAATGTTTTACTGATTTGGCTCGTAAGTAGACCGAAACAGCCATCCAAGTTTGAAGGTCTAAATCTGCACACTGATTTTGTAAAGGCTGTTTCGGGTATCATTCGGTTGAGTTAGAAAACGTGTAAGTAATGGTTGGAAAGCTAATTCAATGAACTTAATCATGGAGTTTGAGTTTGCTCAGTTTCAAGTTTTAAAATTATGTTATGATCTGTTGAAATCAGGACAGATTATGTCCCGAATTCATGAATGTGTATTGTGGGTATTATATAATTTTTAAACTGAACATTTGAGAACAAATATCACCTTAGCAAGCGAGGAGAAGGTACATAGACTCGATCTTGAAGATTTATGAAGCTAATGAGGTGGTTGGAGTTGATTATAAATTGTCGAATATGGGGAGAGGTTGTTGATCAAGTGGTGGCTGAATGTGGTGGATTGTGGTGGTGTGTTTTGGCTGAGAAGGAACCGTGTGGGAGGGATGGAGGGGATTTGGTCGACAGGGAGAGAAGAAGGTTTGGGAGAGTTGTGTGGTTCCTTCTTACAACCCACTTCTTATTTATAGTGTTTGAATCTTGATGAAAATATGATATAATGGTATGTCATGTTATTAACTTTAAACTTTTAAAAGATGTAGTGGATTTAGATGGAATTATTGCTGCAATATATATATATATACATATATACACATATATATGTATATAAATTATGGAAGATGGGGTTGGGTTGACCGAATGAAAGAATATGAGAAGGTTTAAATGTACTTTGATATTTAGAAACACCGAACTAGAGTAAGGTTATGATTTTAAAATAAGGTTGTGAGGTTGTCCTTTGTTGCTTTTTATTTCTTGAGTTTGAGAGTTAATAGAAAGTCAAAAATAGTGTGTCTAATAAGTATGGGTGATGTGTACTGACATTTGCTATTTGTTTGATGTTGATGTATCCCACCATAATGAATGTGGAGTGTTAATTTGGTAAACATGGGATAGTGTTGATTTGAATTTGATAGATTGCCGTCAAAATGAAACAAAAATTTGATGTGTTATTATTATTATTTTGTTTTTCCACGTACACATGTATGGAATAGTTTGTTTTTTTTCTTTATTTTTCAATTATTTTTATAGTTGCTGTGTAGAGGAACAAACATATATATATATATATCTTTGTATGTGTACGCAGTTGCTTTAATATCTTGGATGATGATGTGTGAGAGTGAGTTAAATGAAAATAATAAGATTATGTATTAATTTTACAATCGGGTTCTTAAAATATATACACATATTCATTCGAATATGTTTTGAAGACCCAATATTAGTGTTACTAAACAACAAGATTTAAATTATTACATCGGAGTTTTAAGTTTTGAAATTTGATTGAGAACTAATTAATCATAACTAAATATATAATATTATTATATATTTTCTTTTTAACTTGTTGAATTTGGCGGATTTTAAGTGAGTCTAATATAACTAAATAGAATTTGTTTGAGATTAAGACCTGAAAATTTGCGTATGTCACAAACGTGGTCCGTGATTTTCATATAACGTGGTCCGTGATTATTGGTTAGTGATTATACAGTTTGTTCTTGATTATTTATGTTAAAATACGGTCTGTGATTGTTATGTAATGTGGTCCGTAATTATTGGTCTGTGATTATCCCTATGGTACTTGATTATAGGTGTTAAATGTCAGTTTGTAATTTTACACACAGTCTGTAATTTTATATGGACGATAATGCCCTTACACTGATGATACATGGCGTGTTCCTGTGGCTTCCTACGTTTAGCACGTTAATTTTCATTTGTACGTTAACCGTTTTTTATATGTGTGTGTGTGTGATGGTTCGAATGTTAACCATTCTTTGTTGCGTTAACCGAATAACTACATCTTATTACTTCGGGGCCCACATTTAAGTAAATCTAATGGTTTATGTTTTTCATCTTTTTTTATTAATGTAAGTGGGTCCTACATTAATTAAAAAAGAAAAATACATACACCTTTAGATTTACTTTAATGTGGCCCCAAAGTAATAAGATGTAGTTATTCGGTTAACACAATAAGGAAAAGTTAACATTTGATCCTCTTCTTATATATATATATATATATATATATATATATATATATATATATATATGGATGTTCAAATGAGAACTATTGCAACTTGAGGACTAAAAGAACCATTTATAGGCGCAAGTTTAAAGG